>PQWD01003591.1:31880-53767 GCA_019425675.1 Leucinodes orbonalis | reverse complement strand
TCTCATTCCATGAAAAAGCGTTACCGGACACGCTAGCACGCAACGTCATCAACTTGTTTTAGGCACAAGCAAATAGTTTCTAAACTTTTATCTGGTTTAACAAATACACTATAGAGCACATTGGGGATAACTAATGAGGATACTTGGTATTTTATAACAAGCATAGGTATGCCCAAATATTACTAAGTGGGTACGAATTAATATAACGACGGGCAAGCAATTTCGCGTTAGACTGGATAATGGGATGTTTGAATTAATATTATGTCTACGGATCACATTCCTTGACTAATTAATTATTTCATAAAAAGTTATTAATATTGAACCAAGTATTGTAACAGAGAAAAGTAAAGCTGTAAAATATTTAGTTTTCTATTGGACCAAAGCATATCGAGTCGAGCCGGGAATAAGCCAAGCCAAGTTCGCAAATGTGCTACTTTTGTTCTTCTTTTGAAGTGCCGCCTTAGCGTTTGTCAAAAGATCTTTACATCAAATAATATATTTCTTGCTACTTAATCATATCAATGTTTCTTTTTAAGGTTCGTCACCTAGGAACCTGAGAGGAAGTTTTTGGTAAGTAGCTTTGCATATAAATGTCTAGTTAATTGATAAGAATGTAAAAAATTAAGGTAGTAATACTATTTAAAATATACGCAAAACCTTTTCTTGTTTAGAATTTTATTTTTTATACAGCTATATAAAAAAACTCAAGTCGTCAAGCTAACATTTAAGTCAGTCAAATTTAGTATATTGTTTTTATTATTAGTATGAAATATTTATTAAAGTAACTGCCCTAATTTCACATCATAATTATAAATGATTTTAACGTAGTTTTACTTACCGTAACTTCTAAAGTACGAAGGAACGCACCATAATACCCTAGAAGCATCCTATGACAATACATTGCTGTGTTTTCTTTACTTCCACGATCCTTCCTGTACCATGTTAACCTGGTACCTTAAAAAAATATACTGCCAGCATAATAATTTTGTTAATAAATCGAGTCCTGACTCGTAGTAACACCAGTGTGACAAATTCTTTAAAATATTCATTCCATATCCAATCTGAAATCTGAAATAATTAAAAAAAAACGTTTTACGTACTTTTACTTTATACGTATGGGGACACGAGATGTTTTTAATTCATAAGCCAAGTGCACACAAGTACACACGAGTACCTGGTCATCAATATACGTCACTCGCACTCTCTCTTCAACCCAATTGAGCTCTGCCTCTCTTCATACCGTACAGAATGCGAACTGGTTGTGAGTTTATATTGCATTGGATTTATACGATCACCGTTGCTTTTCATTAGTAGGTAGACGGCCCTAAGGACTTGTTCATTAGAAATCTTGCATATTTGAAATATTTATTTCCAGTTTACTTATTTTGGGACCAGAACCAAATTTACTTGTGTTACACGTCGAATAGTGGATAAGTTCGCGTTAGTCCAATACGTGTAAGAGAGTCACCATAGCTTCGGATATATCGGCAGATGACATTGAAAGTATTTTGCGTATTATTACAAGTGTTTTTATTGAACTGTAATTTTTTTATCAATTTTACATTATTACAGCAGGTTTGAATTACATATTTACATTCCGTGCTTTATAGTATGACTGTCACAAACCCTTGACCCTAAGGCTCGTTTGTAAATTTAAGTCTGCGAGCGAGTCATCTGCGCTCGCCAACTGCCCGGTGAAGCTGTAAAGGCCATCTGCGGCCAACATTTGTAGTCAGTTCGGAAAAAAAAGCTTCACTGATCTGAGTATAATTTATAATATTACCCAGTCAAATTTACTTCCACGAGTAAAAACGTCGGATAAACGTACATATAATTTAGAAAATTTGAATAGACATATTGGTACGTGGCGGGATTTGAACCTGCTCATTTGAACCAGATCGGAAGGCAACAGTCCACACCAATTAGCCACGGACGCCTTTAATAATCGTTGGTAGGTTAATAATCATGCATTGAAACACAAAACAAACTTTCATAAATGTAACTTTTTACATGATTAAATGCGTAGTTAATATAATAATAAGCGATAAACGAGGCACATATGTGTCATTCATAATTAACGAACAAAAAGCCGGTAAATCCCGCTACTCGCTTCTTAATTAAATAATGAGTCCTCTCTGCCAATTAGCACCCTTTAATATAGCCTTTGAAGCTCCAGAGGTTTAGGACACGGTGGATGGTACATCTTAATTGTACGCGTTTTTAGGCACCCTTTTAAAGTAATGCTCTTAAAATTGTGGTGATCATAATAATGAATTACCGTCATTCAAATAAAGCTACGGGGAAACAGTAGTTCAGTCCTTCGTTTTGCGATCTAGAATATTCGTTCGTTTATTTTTGCTTATAAAACACTGATCGTTTATCATAAATAGAAAAAACTGTATTGTCCACCACAAACAATAAACAGATATTTGCAAAAAATACGATTGTTGAGAAGAACTTTGTTTGCGTTTTGAAATGCTATGGTGGCAAAAAGAAGTTTGTTATTTCTTTTTCGATACATTGACTGTACCATTAGAACAATTTACTAGGCGACATTTTTTAAACCAATATATAAAGGACCGTAATAAAAAGATAGACTAGTAATAAATATGGATGAGTAAATAATTTTGGAAAAACTATTGTCTTGCCATAAATTAACAATCAAACACAAACTTTTGAACTTTTGAGACATGGTTAGTCATACCTGTCACCTGTAAAACCCACACTTTTATGATCTCGAAAAGGGTCCTAGTGCATTTGCTAAAACGTGACTTAAAAATGTCATATCACAGACCCTTATTTCACAACCCTTCAACCTGGAAGATAATTAAAGTAAGAATGAATCTGTTATGGCGGAAGAGAAATCGTGATATTGATCACAATACTGGTATCTACCAGTTCAGACTTAATAAACAGTCCTTTAGAATAAACTATCATAAATTACTTTAAATTCAGTGCGAATTCAACCATAAAATACAAACTGCCGTAAACTGCCTATCAATGTCGAGAAATACGTTTAGAAAGGCCTATTCGCTTTTAGAGATAAATTCATAGACTCTGTTACACATTATTTTTGGATGTTTCTCCTTAAGTACTTGTTGTAGGTAAATAATCAGCGTTGTTAATATCAGATTTTGAATTTCTTCTACACTAATTTTATATTAAAGTAGATATATATCTAAGATAGTCGACGATTATGACATTCTAATCAGCATGATGTTTTGGCTCCGCTTTAATATATCGCTTCTCAGTGCATTTTCAACCGATTTTATTATGGAAATGGATTGGACGAGTATTTTTATTCCTGCCGCTGAAGCTAAAGCTGTTTTTTAGTAGGTAGGTCATTTATAAGGTATATGTAAGTTATAGTTCGGCAACATCATTTTTAAGTCTGTCTTTATACATATGTATGCTACCGCTTTCTTTTATAGCATTTGGTAAATTATTGAAAAGCAGTACACCATTAAATAAAAGCGATTTGCTAATGTAACTAGTCCTATGTTTAATAAGCTATATTTTTTGTTTATTGCGTAGGTTATGCGAACTGAAACTTGCAACAGTTACCAGCTTGTAACTGGAAAATTTAAAGTCATGGTATTTTTTTGACAAATTAACTCACTCGTTAAACCAGTACAAAGCTATTAAAAACACAAATGTCATAATTGTGTTATATATACATTTATATTTTTGGTTTAGAGTAAGTTATAAATAATGACGGGTAAAAACAAGATAAGACAATCAAACTCCCTCCTGAACGGTTAAACAAAAAAGACTGAGTACGAAAATCCTAGGACATATTTCCTAGTAATCCTAGTGTAGTATTTAAATCTAAACTGGTAGTAAAATCATAATGAAGATGGTTTATACCGACTTTCGTATTCGAAATATTCATAAAAATATTTATCGTTCCTAAAATGTTCTGTATTATTTACCAACTTGTTTTTACGACCTTCTTTTTAAGGTTATGAAATGTTAATACGAGTAAGTCTAAAACTTATTCTACAGCAAATGAAGCCGAGGAGTTTATTATGGATTTTGTAAACTTCACAAAACATTTTTCTAATTCAGCTTAGAAAAAGTGTTTGCGTATCCCAAAATTACATATTTTTTTCTCAATGTTTACTCGTCAAAGCACAGCTCATGTTAATAAATAAAAATGTCTTGAATATACCTAAAGATTGACATAATTCTTGAAAATATTATTTACTAATAAATTAATACGGCTACCCTTGTCAGTAATATCTGTAGCGAACAAATAAATCATGTTAGCGATGTATATATTCGAATAAATGTTCGGATATCCAATATATAACATACGATTATGTGTCGTAATTCGTAACAGATTGACAGCGATATTGTTTCCCTCCCAATGTGGAGTTTCATTAATCCTTTTGTCAGCAAAATTGTTAAAATAGAATGCAAATGAATTCCCAGATACCCGATCTCACAGAATAATTCTGACTTCACCCCGCCTTCTCGCTAGGGTTTGAAACAAATATACTTTTAATGGTACTAAGAATATTTTCATCATTTTCCAGTGTTTGGAATATTTTACAAGTACGTATTATATTTTATTAAAACGTAACTAATAAATATGTACCTACAGCGCATTGTCAGAGCACTACTACGCACACCGATGGAATGTCGACTTAAAATTATAGTAGACAATAAATATTTCAAACAATTAAAGTGCGATGAGTGCTTTTTATGGAATAGGTAAAGAAAAAGAAGTCAAGAATAATATACGGAATTGTGCGCACGGCTTCTACATCATCAGCTCATTAACCGTCCTCACAGAGGCACCGAGGTACGAGCCAATCCGTAAAAGGTGTACAGGCCGTAGTCGTCCACGCAGGCCCAGTGCGGGTTGGACGACTTCACGCACATCCTTTAAATCTCTTTGCAGGCGTGCGCAGTTTTTCTCGCGATGTTTTCTTCCTTACTGTTCCACTCCTATGGTACTTACCGTGATGATATATAGTCTATCTATAGCTTTTCTCGATAAATAAGTTATCGAACACTGAAACGTTTCAAACCAGATCAGTAGTTCCTGAGATTAGTACAAACAAACTCTATAGTTTTATAATATTAGCAGGGTAACACTATTGGTGAAGACCTGTGTTTGGCTGAGTGTTAGTATTGACATCTTTTTAATGTTTGAAATCTGTAGGTCTTCCAAGTAAATAAATGAAATCACTATAACACTTTATTATTATAAATCACACACATTTTTATACAAAGGACTACTCATCGTATTATATCTAGCGGCATGTTTTTATCTAGTACTTATAAATTTTACGCGTGTTAAGCTGGAATTATACATACTTGTATTAGAGTTATTTAGTTTTATGGAAGAAATAGAACTGTATTGTATTTTATATTAAAATATCTATGTTTACTTAGGTTTGTACTCTACGTAAACCTCGGAACCGGAGAAACAAAAAAATCCAAGTGTCAACGTTTGGGGATTAAAAACACCATCGACAGCTGCTCAAAACTATTACTTATAAATAACCAGTCTATACTGGACCACGCTGCAGTAACTCTAACTAAAAATTGAAATATCATGTCAATCTGGAACTTCGGTCGGAGTAAATATGGCCATTATTACTTGATCTCTTATATAATACTTACATGTCCATAAATAAGTGTCGAGCTAAGCTGGTTAATGGCGAGCTCTTCGGACACGAAACAGCACTCAAGCACGATACTCTGTATCAAAGTGCTCTTGGCATTATGAAATATATTCTTATATTAAAATATAAACAAATTTGAAGGTTTGTAGAAACTTCAAAAGCTTACGTAGACGACTCAGTGCCGAGTCTACCACCAATTACAATTGTGAGGCAACCCTTACAACGCGTATGTGTATTATTTAAATAATATATTTTGTGCTCAGAAAAACGAGTATGCCTATTATATTCGACTAAATCGATGATTTTTAATCGTATTGCTATGTGTTAAAGTATAAAGTAGTTTGTATTTTTCTTGTAATGTATTATTGGTTACCAATTTTTCTTGTAATGTATTATTGATAGCGTTACAATAAGTAATTATTTTCATGGAAACGACTTATTTAAATCTCTGTGGAAATAAATCTATAAACACATTAATTAAGTAATCTAACTGATCAGAGCTTGGTTATCAGGAACGAACTATTTGTTAGAATTCTTCTTCTTGAATAAAACGGTCATTAAAATACATAATAATCAACAAAACAGCTTAACACGTTCACCTTTGAACTGTGGCTTGCCTCAAAGGTATCGTATCTACTATCCCTATAACAGCAGTATACAAAGTACATCGGTATTACTTCCCACATAGCAGGCTAAAGCTCACTTGAGCCACCTTAGCTGCTGAAGCACCATATAAAGAGTCATAAATAAGCAATTAACTCACCTGTCAAAGCAAAGATGTTATAGCAAAAGCGATTGCTGTCGAGAGGCGTCCCTGAATCCAGCAGTTAACTTTTGCCGTCTATTCAAATAAGAAAAAAAAGAACTAAAACCCACAATAGTATTTAATTCAAAGCCTTTTTGATTCGAACTTCAAATTTCCATGACAATGCTCGAAGTTCGTTCAATTCATATTTGATGAGTTACAAAACGACTTGATTTTACCAAAATCGCAGATTTTCCACCCCGAAATACAAACCTTTGTGCAAACTGATATTGTATTTCATCCAAAACCCACGTTAGCATTTATTTTTTAACAAACGCAAACCAAACAACGGGCTGTTCTTAAATATTAACGGGCTGTGAAATTCACGGAATGTGAAGTTAAATACGTGCATGCCTTGGGGTGCCGTTTGGTAAACCATGTAAGTTAATCATACATTTTTGGTTTCTTTTATTGCTGAAGGTTTTTATTGGGACGAAGCAGGTGGTGTATTTTATTGAGATGTTACGTACACCTAGGGTTCCGGGTTCAATCCACCGGACATAACAAATAGTGTTGGTCTAGGGGTTTTCTGTTCATTTACAAAAAAATATATAACTGTTTATCCGTTAATTACTTAGTCTCTATACTATAGGCTTAATGCTTACTTTAGGACTAGATGACGCTGTGTAAAGAAGTATAGAAATAAAATAAAATATTTTTCAAAATAAAACGAAGTTTCTGAATTGATCCCACATTAATATAACGATACGTCAGCATTTTTGTACTATAAAAGGCGAAGTAATATTGTTGTAACGCTGTTTTAGATGGCAATAAGCCCCCAGCTCGTTTTAGATCGCGTGATTTGTGGGTCATGGATTGAATCCCAAAGTAAGTCTGCATAGTAGAAGACAAACTGTGCGATTCGGTTATAAAATTGCAGTCTGAATCACATTAAAATGATTGTTTAAAAATATGGTTCTGCGCTAGAGAACACGTTTATCCCTTATTAACTACTATCTTAGGCTTTAATACCCTCCAATCAGAATCGAGCCCGCGGGTTGGGTTACGGCCCAATCTCCCCGAAACTGCTGTGCAGGAAAACACATGCCCTGTAGTTGGAACTTATGATGATGATGTATTCTTATTCCCGATAATTTAATAAACCGTGGTTCATCATCATCAGCACATAAAACATCCCCACCGAGTTGCACGAGCCTACCCGTATAGCGTGAATAGGCCTTCATACACAACCTTTGAATCTCTTCACAGGCGTGCGCAGGTTTCCACACGATGTTTTCCTTCACCATAAGAGCATCGGATAATGTACATATAATTTCGAAAACACATTTTTACGTGGCGGGATTGGAACCTCCAGGTCGGAATGCAACAGTCCACGCTATTGAGCCTATTAATATTTAATGCAATGACTAATAATAATATCTACAGAAATATTAAAGCGAACGTATTATGGCCAAGATTTACCCGTTCCGGACAGCCTTTATCGCTTGGTTCCTTTGAACACGGAATAAAATATCCACCTTATAAATAAACATGGCATTCAAACAACTAAGGCAAAGTCTTATTAAAATTTAAATGTCAGTTTGGCTCCTTCAGTTACCTTAAAGTTTTATTATCTGTTGCATCTACATTAATCCAGGAATTTAATCTGTTTTATTATTTATTTTACGACTATTTCCTTTATGATTAAAATAGCTTCGATTTTGGTCTTACGTAGTTCATCATCATCAGCTCAAAAAAAACGTCCCCACCGAGGAACCCGGGCGTACCCGTAATAGGTGATTAGGTCGGCCCACTGCGGATTGACCGACTTCACGCACAACTTTTGAATCTCTTCGCAGGCGTGCTCTTGTTTCCTCACGATGTTTTCCTTCACCGTAATAGAGTCTGATAAACGTACATATAATTCCGAAAATTCGAAGATATTGTTGTAGAGTTGAAATGAAAATAAATACAAAAAATAACGCACCATTATATTGTCTGAGCAAAATTCATTCTCACACGAGGAAAAAGTATTTCGACGTTTCTGTCAGGGATTTCCACAAAGGCCCAGTAGTGGAGCACAATAAAGTTACGTTTGGTAATAAATATAGTATCGTCCGAGAACAGTAGTCGAGTTAAATAAGAATTGTGTTTATCTGTAACTGGATCTCGCCCTTCCGGAGATTTGTCAACAGGGTCTGGTGTCTGCCACTTTGTAAGGGACGGCTTTTTTTCTACACAGCCCCCATATTAAGTAAAGAGCATGTATTTAGGTACTAAATAACTGATAAACATACTGAAATATTTTTGTTTTAATCCATACATATTATACGTACAATTACACACATATTATAAATACATTTTTTTAATACATACATATACATAGAGCGTCGGTAGCTCAATGGGGTGGACTGTTGTCTTCCTACCGGGAGGGCTGAGGTTCAAATCCCGACACGTACCAATGTGTTACGTATGTATATGTACGTTATCCGACGCCCTTACGGTGAAGGAAAACATCGTGAGGAAACCTTCATGCACGCCTGCGAAGAGACTCAAAGGTTGTGCGTAAAGTCGTCCAACCCACACTGGGCCCGCGTGGACGACTAAGGCCTAATCAGCCCTATACGGGTAGGCTCGTGCCCCTCGGTGGGGACGTTTAATGAGCTGATGATGATGATGATACATAAATGACTTTGTTTGCTTTGCTTATGCCGACACGTGACCGAGTTTTGACATTTACTGAAATATTGTTCGTCAAAGCACTAACTTTGATGTTCACTGTCCCCATTAAACTTTGGTTACCTTCGAGCTAGACATGAACGTATCTGCTTAATAATTCTAACAGAGGGATCCAACCCAAAACCTTAGACATTGTTCGTCTTATACCACATGGTTTATATTTTATGCTATCAATAGAGCCTTTTTAACTAAAAGATTCGTACAATACGTTTAAAAGCGAACGGAAATATTATTCAACCAGCCACATCGTGAATTGAAAACGCAATCCTACTTAAGTTCTTTATATAGCAATATTTCTCACAATACATCTATTATGAGCATTATAGTGGTCCCCAGTTCATAAAATGTGTAGCCTTTTTTATTATTAGTCCTAGTGTGACTCATTGTTATGTTTAACTCTCAACTCCATTTTATGTTTCATAAAGCAGTAAACAGTGGGTGTTAGTAAATAAAATTACCACTAAAAGGCTGTCTCAACTTTAGGGCTTTTCTTTGAATCAGTTGTTTTATGTATGAGAGTTTTTTTACCTCTCGACGAAAAATGATGATGTGTTGTACGCTCGATGTGTCTATGTGAGTGTGTGTTTGTACTGTACAGATGAAGTTAATTTTATATACTTATGAAGGTAAATTAGTAATCAAAACACTCAGGGCGTCTATATGTTGGATGAAAATATTTTTTTATGGCATATGTAAACAAGACGGTCAGGTCTGTCTACCTGGACGACTCAGTATCGAGTCTATCATAGTTAAATCAAGATTCCAGCCACAACAATATATTGACAACCCATTTGGTGTAATAGTTGAGATGTCGGCTTTTACACCAGGGGTTCCGTGTTCGATCCCCGGGAAGAAAAACATTTGTGTGTAAGAACAATCAAACATGTCTGTGCGTCATATACTATGTATGTATTTACGTAAATATATATCTGTATTCATATTACAGGCTCAAGCTTAATTTGAATCTGGATGACGCTGTTTGAATGTTAATGAATATTTATTTATGTATAGGCAGTGGTATCACTTACTATTATGTGGTCTCTCTTCTCGTTTAATACGAATGGAGTTTTCGTTTTCAGTACAGGTGTCAAATACCAAAAGTTACAATAATTCAAAGCCGCGTATCTATTACAAACCGGGAATAGTTTTGGAACGTGACGCGAACGCTCCCAGTCTCTGGAATCTTCATTTCGCATTTTCCTGCTTTACGTCTGTGCAGTTGAAGTAACGAGAAAAAGCTCTTACGCAGTTAGTTGGAACTTTGTGGGTATTTTATGAGGTATTTATTTATTAATTCCCTTGTTTCGTATTTGTTTTTAACGGGTATCCCTGTTTGCGGATACGGGTCAGTACTAATAAAATCGACTGAGTATTAACTATTACTATACTACATCCATCCTTACGTGACACATTCCACACATACGCACAGCCCGCTATGGTGCCTCGATCCTAATGCGCACCGCAAAGGAATGGAACTCGTTGTTATATTCCTTCAGAAAAAAAACTCAAAAAATATTTGATTGACATGCAGTTATCTGAAGGCGTACATACCTTTAAATCATTCACCAAATCATTCACGACATATGGTGGCGATGTTTTCTCGGCGCTTATAGTGCGGCCATAAGGTTGAACCTCTTATATATTTTTAATTTTCAATTTTATTTACCGCTTATTTATCACTCAATTTTTTGATTTATTGCTTGATATTCTTAAGTTAATTGTAATGTTTTCTTGTGTAATAAATGTATTGCTAGTTTGTTTTTGTAAAACTAAAGTAGATTGTAGTGTTTATTGTGTGTGAAAGCTGAAGACGTGGCAAACGCAGACTTTTTATTTTTTCTAATTATGGGTGTGGTCGGAAACGGTTGCGTTCCGTCTCACATAATTTAATTTTTGTCAGGTGAAATAGCGCTGTTTCCTTCCCCCCATCTCAGTTTTTTTTATCTTTCCTTTTGTCTTTTTTGTATTTTTTTGAATGTTTTCTTTCTTTTATTTAAGTGTATATTATAGTTATTCTGTTATTTTTAAGTGTGTCGAATGATGTTATTTTTTTTTATGTTGACTTTATGTTGTTGTTTACTTTTTTCATCTGTCCCACTCACTCGCCACTGGTACAGCCAGAATATCAGTGCTGCAGTGGGTTAAACTACTGCAGCGTTTGCTGAGGCTTGTACCTGATTGGCCACTGGGTTCTGTTTTATGTTTATTTGTAAGTTTTTCTTGTTTATATTCTATTACTTGTGTTCCTTGTGGCCAATAAATGTTTTTTCTTTCTTTCTTTACCTCCTTATGTTTTCCCCGATCATTACAACCTAGCCGTCTTCAAGGCAAGAGTAAATAGGCTGTTTCTAGGCAGGCATGATCCATCCTCGGCCGCATCATCACTTACCATTAGGTGAGATGGCGGTCAAATGTCTGCCTATAGAGGATAAAAAAAGAGAGAAATAAATAAATTAAAAATATAATAAATATTTCAAAATTGCAAAAATCTCCCCTCAATAATATTTTCACAATTTTATATTAAAATCAAATTCTAGTACGTTGTTATTACACTATCATGAGTGGCGTGCACTCCATATATGCAAATAAGCACTGTATACCCTGTGCATCCCGACAACCCCGAAAATTGCCAACTTATAAATGATTTCCACATATTCGCCCATTTTCCTCTATAGATTAGAAACCATAGGCGATCTGCTGTCTTCAACAGCACTCAGTTGGACAAAAAATATAAATATTTATTATTTTTGAGATTATTGTCACTCACTTTGCATACCCTACTCATAATCTCTGTGCACGCCACTGACTACCATTTCACAATATCAATTTATTGGTTATAGTAAAGTTAAAACTCTAATTAAATATTGCCATTCCAAGGATTATATATTTTTATATAACTTAACTTATCAGACCGTCGGTGGCTCAATGGTGTTAACTGTTGCCTTCAGATCGGGAGGGCACAGGTTAAAATCCCGTCACGTTCCAACGTGATTTCGAATTGTCGAACGTTATGCGAGAAGTAAGCCAATCCATGGCATGGGCACGCATGGAAGACTAAGGCCCGTGCCCTTGGTGGGGTCGTTTCATGTGCTAATGATAAACCTTAACCAGTAAACTTACATAATAATGTTCAGGAACGCTTTATAAACAGGTATTTTTAATATTGCACCAGTCTCAGACTCCTTAAGTGTAACGCTTACGTAGTCCACGTCGTTGTCCGTAAGTTGTACTATACAAAGCCAAAAAAGGTAGCGTCTATCATGCTGGCTTTAAAGGTAAGTAAAAATTAGTCATTATTGCAGTCTAATATTTCATTGACCGCTAAATCTTCGTTTAGGGGTTAAATCAAATATTCCCTGCCCTAATTCCACTGGTTTCTAGCAGTCAATAATAATTGATAATATTTTAAAAGTAAACAAAGCATTTCCATGTTAATTTCTGCATTAAATACCTAAGTATTACCTGCCTGAACTCTGAGTTCAAGCAGGTGGAATAACATATATAGATTTAACAACTATCAAAACTCTTTAGGTTGAAATTGATATTTTGAATATTTAGACTAAATATGTAGTAAAAATTGATTCTGACATCTGTTAAAGTAACAAAATATCTCAAGGAATGAACAGACAGTAGACAAGAATCGTAATAAAATTTCGTCTCAGATCATTTGTCATTCCTGTAGAGTCCGCGACTTTTATTGCGCATTCGTCCGCCACATACTTTGAGATGCCTTTTGTTTTTACTCCATGGCCGGCCTAAGCTATTTCGTTTCTTGTAGGATTTCCCTTACGCTTTGTTCTTAATTGACGCCTCACTTCTACGGACATTTGACATTTCCTTCACACAATGCCTAAGAGGAAACAATAGTAATGAAAGGTCTGAAGTAAAACAATTATGTTAATGATTTTTATTTGATTAAGTATTATATACCGTTTTAAAAAAAATATACACTTTGTTAAGATTAAGTCTTAACGACTTAGGAAAGCTTGTTAGAACTCTGTTTCTTTTTTCTTTTTTCTAATATTTTTATAGCCTATTATATTTTTTAAAAGTCCTGAAATCACGCTGTGTACACCGTCTCTGAGCTACAGTCCTGTCCAGTCAACTGTTTTATTTTAATGTGTTTCATGTAAAGACTGTATCCTGTTTGTGTACCAAACATAAATAAATAAATAAGTCCTAGAGCGGTACAAATTTGCTTCAAGTTAGGCTTAAAAACACTTCCTAGGATATTTATCAACTTTCGACGGAGATATAAATTGTATTATTTTACGCCGACATTTTCGTAAATTAAATCATTGAAAATCCTGCGATGCTTGATAAATTTCCTAGAAAAAATATTTAATTTGCGGTTCTTATTATTCTTATTTTTATTTATTCATACAAAATACAAATACAGTTACAATAAACAAACAGTTAGGTGTAAACAGAAACTCATTCGAGTTTATGTTTATTATAAATATATTATTTATTTTGCGTAGACATATATGCTAATAGAACAAACTCGTACTTGTGTAGAGGTCAAGAAGCGGAAAACCACCTCCATATTTTGGGTTTCTTTATGCAAGTTAATGTGCTCTAGTTTTATAACATTATACCTACTAGATAGCGCTTACATATATCGCGCTAACATTATGATTTCAAATTTGGTTATACATAAAATCAATATTTCATTATTAAGTTCTCCGAGGTTCAATAAACGCCTCATTTCTAAATGTTTGTTTTATTTTTTTGAAGGACCTCAAGTAGGCGGAAAAGGATCAGTGCATGTTTCAAATCCTAATAGGATAATTTGTATAATGGTTATACAAATATATGATGAGATCATACAACTCAGGTAAACTTCATGAAGTGATAAACTTACTTAAATCCAAAATCGAGTCTTCATCAAACCAAGGCTTGTCCTGAGATGGTTATTATATTATCGGGGATCTGTCTGCTTATTGCCTTAATGAAATGAAATTATGATATTTGTGTTAACTCTGTACGGATTTGCTTAAAATAAAACAGTTTCCAAAATTTCCAATATTTTACAAAAGTGCTCGACATTATAGTCATCAATCATATCTAGCATTTATTTATTTTAACGTAAACAATATAATTTCTTACGAAATGGTCTGAAACCGAATAATACTTGACTTCCGTTTTCTTACCTAAATGTTTTTCATTTTCAACAAAAATAACAACGACCAAAGCAAAGTTATTTTAATGTCCTATTACAAGAAACGAGATCAAGGTAAGTGGCTAATCAAAAAGGAATGGCCAAAGGCACTTTGTTAATTTCAGCCAAACATTAAACAATCGGTTTCTATTTGATGTTACTAATTGTGATATTTCCACATTTGTATTAGATATAGGTACCGTTACATTGTATTTATTTTTATAGCCTAGTACGTATGACGCTGAAACTGGCAGAAAAAAACTACGTAATCGCTTCGCCGCTTCGTGTAAACTTTTGTCTGCAATATACCTACGAATTGTTTGGATTGTTTAGAACCTATTCTATTGCAAATAGCCTTTTTAGGACCAAGCCTTTTTTGTCTTTCACTATCGCGATTTTCCGCTGGATTTGTTCTGAAAGTATCAGCTTCATTTAGTACGTCATACGGAAGGGTTAAAAAAGCATTTTATATATACAGTCTCAAAAGATATACTTACTTACTACTAAAAGTATTTATTTTCTACTTTATTTTACATTTCCTTATTACATCAGCTATCTGCCAAAAACAGTCCTTTCCTCATTGATCCAGCCGTTTCCGAGATTACCCGAAATAGCAACAAATAGCCAGACAAAATAAAATAAAAAACTTTTGGCGTATGTACCGTATCCATGTAAAAAATGGTTAGTTACGGCACCCGCTGGAAATTAGGGAGGGTACAGTAGAATTCTTATATCCCGTCACGTCATTGTTTTAACCTTAAGTCAAGAAAATACCTAGCTTAAACTAATTTTTTCACCAGCTAACCAGTTTTTCAAACCTGTTCAGCCTTAATCCGGAGGTGAGTAGTATATTTCAGTAGCAAACTACTTGCAAATGAAATAGGGCTTAACAAAGATAACACTGATAAATTCACTTACAATGGAGATGAAAGCCGGCCTGTCGTTTGAAGATTTTCGTTTGGGATAACAACTTCGCAATATCAAAGTTTACTGCAACTTCGAAATGGGTCTGCCATAATTAAATAAGGGTTATCTTTGCTGTATTTTGTGGTGAATTTTCTTTTTTTTCATATTAATGAATGATGTAAGAGCGAAACTTCCTTCAATCTGATGGACTGATGACTTGCAAAATATCAAGTTTTATCAAAGGTCGAAGCTGAATGAGGACCAAGACTTTGTTTGACATAATAAGTTATGATAGTTCTGCGGTAAAAAAAGTATCATCCAAACCGTTTCTTCTTGTTAATGGAACAAAAAATTTCTAACAGTGGAAGCCAAATTGGCTATAATTGTATTGGGTAACACAAACGATTCAAAGCGGCCGGTTTACAAATTCATATTTTGTAATGTCTAATGGTATTATCTGGTTGTTGAAAATGAAGTTATTATTGTTTTGTTAATATATATTTAGAACCGGGATTTGTGCTGAAATACATGTAAAGATATCACGGTTTTTAAAAAAATCTAATCACGTTCATTATGACTATCATAAAAATAAAACAACCACCATTAACACCGAATCAATAAAATTTGCAGTACAACAAGCCACCTAGTTACAACTACTTAAGAAACATAATTAGTTAAAGCAATTCAACAAATGCTTACTTACGGAAATCGCTAACAGATTTCGGAAACTCGTAAACATTATTTAACCTAATCCGTCAACGTCACGAGTTCACTACTCCTTCTACTTATGGAGCCGTGCAATCGACCGCTCATGTGATTTATAATGTACGTATGAGAATTGAAAGGTTGGCTGAATTGGGAATACGTCGGAATGAGAAACTGCAACGATTCGTAGTTTCAATAGGAAGAATCGAGAAAATCCACGGAACGTATCTCTTCGTTATTTATTTATGGTTAAATTTTAAGACTTTTCTTATTTTCTTAACACTAGCAAATAGGAACGTAAGGTAAATATGGAAATCATTTAATCAAATCATATTCAGCGAATGTGCCAAGATATATTCTTTATCTATTAGTCTGTGCAAAAATAAACTGTAATTTAGTTCTAGTTTTGACATGATACAGAAAATGCATGCAAAGCAGAGGTGTTTTAGGATTTTTTTATCGAGTGGAATTCATGATATCGTGTTACTGAAAGCGATTGTACCTGGGATCCTCAACTGACACACTTTTTTTAGAATTTATATCACAATATTTGTGTGTCTCCTATCGTTTTCCAATATTGAAAATGCGGCGTTTGTCGGAATACCTCGCCTTAAATGTTCAAAGTTATTCGTATTTAAAGTAATTGACATATCTGTGTACTCGTAGCAAAGCTGGGGCCAACGTTTGCCTATATATGACCGATCGCTGTTTCACATGTCACGTGCAACCTTACAAGGCACACCTGGAACGCACGGATGCATATTTAACTTTATTCGGATATTTTGTGTTTTGGTTCCTTTTCTATATCGGTTATAGAACTTGTGTTGTCACTTCCTTATTTCATTTCATAGCCACTCGAATGTTAAATGGAAAATATATATAAAAATCTATTGTAAGCGCGACTTAAAGCATAAAAATGTTCGATGTACTAACCTAACTAGGAAAATTCAGACAAAGTGACGTGTCCCGCGGGATTATAACCCGAGGTTTCGTGAAGTGCCCACATTGAATCAAATATTTTTGTAAACTTGTATTGCAGTATTAAATGAGTAACAAATTTTCGTAAACATACATCGACTCGGATATTATTTCAGATATTTCAATTATTTTATAAAAAGTACGTCGAGTTTGTTCGTGAAATTGGTTTCACTCATTGGAATAAAACCCGACTTTGCTCCGGCAACTATAAAAAAGAATGATGCATAAACGGCATCAATTTAAAACATCACTGAGAGGTTTGGGATATGCGAAAGTTCATGGCATGCTCGCAATTAGGTTATATACAGAGATCAAACTAATTACTAAGAGCATCTCTGAGATTCAGCCAATTAGACGTAATAGTGTCAACTGAGAAACTAATAAGATTGGCACAATGCAATTAAGGAAATGGCCTTAAAATTATTATAATCATCTAAAGTCATTCCCGGGCAGTACAAACATTTGTGTGCATCAACGTTTCTGTTTGTATTTGTCTGGGTATTTATTTGTATATATTTACAGTTTGTTTATAAGGATGTTTATCCATTGTTTAGCACCCATAAGTTCACGCAAACTTGGAGCTAGATGGCGCTGTGTGAATGTCAGAGGATATTTATTTATTTTTTTACATAAAAATTAATTGCTTGTTCTCAAGAAAAGCAATGCATATAGAAAGCGCCGATAGATTATGAGATGGAATTCGAACCCTACCAAAAATTAACAACTGTTTAGTTTACATTTGTGTAAAAAAATAGGCTTAGCGCTTATGTGACCTACAATCTCAAATAAACTAACGTAATTTTAGTATGAATATCAGTATTTGTGGGCAGAGGAAACAAGCAGTGTAATAACTAAATACCATGACTAAAATACCATCATGTAACACGTTAGTGTCCATACTACATCTTTGATAATATAGCCACATGCCATCAAGGTAGGTACTATTGGATACATATAAAACAATAAAAATGAAGGAAGATTCCAAATACAGACTACTACATTATCATTTTTTAACAAATACTTAGATAGAAATGAACAATAAAATATTATATAGTACGAGGATAAGCAATTTAAACTCGAAGCTTTACTTATTTATTCGTACATAGCATGATAATTCAAGTACACAGAAAGAATCATTGAAGTACAGGCTAGCTTATCTCTATAAGAGATTTCTTCCAACAGGCCAGGGTTAACAGAAAAAACAATATTAATAAAGGTAGACGCAAACAACCATGTACTAAATGTAAATTAATAATAGGCAATACACTTATAGTAATGACATAAATACATGCATACTCATATAAAATAAATAAAAATATCTTAAACAAATAAAGTAATTACTAAAAATATATATATAATAAGTTATTTATTAAATACAAGTTCAAATATTAATAATACAAAGACCACAAAAATAAATAAATTAAAATTATTAATAATACAAAGACTGCGTGTTTGTTTGAGAAAACTAAAAATATCTCATGATGTTCAATCATACTTCAACTACCACCTTTTTGGTAAAAACGCTGAATATGTATACGAAACTACATAATTGAAGAAACCCTTCCTTATACGGGCGAGCTTTAAGCTTCGTCGGTTGAAATTATCCCTCGGACTTGGAAGGCCTGGTGAGAATCCGTATTATTTAGTTCGGTGGCAAAGGAGCATATTCTTGAGGGATTCAAGTAGTAATTGACACCCATCCTGAAACTCAATTGACTTTAATTAATCTTATAAAATTTATTGACTAGACATTTATTGGTAGTAAATAATATGATTGGCTCATTAGGGATACCTTGCCAGTAATAAAAAAGTATGTGCAGTAATTAGTTACAACAAAATAAAGGATGTGTGTATAGGATTACAGTGGCAGTTTTTTTTTATACACAGAACTACAAATAACATGCATATAACCTAAAAAAATATTAATATTAGAACCTAGCATATTATATTAATGACTTGTTATAGAACTGACCAATTAGATCTAAAAAGTACCAGACTATTCAGGAATCCCAAGTACTTTCTTTCCGTTTTATGCTTGTTTATTTGTGTTTAGAATGTGATATTTCATTTGTTTTTGCGCTATTTTATTTTGCTTTAATAAAATAGCGCAAAAACATATTATATGCATAATATGTACAAGTGTCAACCTATTATTTACAAATATGATTTTCTGAGCGACACTGAGTCTGAGTTAGTTTTAAATGAGGACTTAAAAGTGATCTTGAAAGAGAATCTATCTCGAACTCCGCTGTGAGTAATAAAATTTTATTTTATTTTATTTTATTTTGTATTTATTCAAATCCCACAGCTCTTATAAGTGTAATTAAAAAAACAAAATTATAACTTACAGCTAATAACGGATTTTACATATGTTATCCAAAATAGAAAAGTGACATCCAGCGGAGGATCAAAAGTAATGACACAACACAAAGACTTTATATAACATAATATATTTCAGTAATGATTTAAAAAATTAAACATAATATCATATATCTGAATCACACATATAGAATATAAATATAAACAGCATAGTTAGACACATTATAAAAGAAATACGCAGGCATCAAAAATATCAATAAGTAAGACAATTTACCACAGGCCAAGATACAGGGGGGAGGGGGGATGAAGAAAATATTAATGAAATGTTATGGTTTGGAATCGCCATGATTAAGCCAATTCCATCTTTGTATGATTGCAGAGATGAACAAAATAAATCAGTTGATGTAAATTTATTGTTGTATGTTTTCTGAAGACGATGTATGACCGAGTTTTGAGCATAATTAGTATGAACAAAGTTACAGCTAAACAGTTTTGTATGTTGGTTCGAAACAGATGGAGCACCATAATGATAAAGTCTTATTCACCAAATTCGAAACTGTCAATCATACCTTGCAAATTTTTGTACAAAAAAATCATGTCATGAAGGCAACGCCTTTAGCAAGTGTCATTAGGTTATAAAACTGACATGCATCATTGTATCCTAAATGCTCGGAGATCCGATAGCACAGATGTGCTATCGGGTAAACAATGAAAAGTTTACAAGCTTGAAAAACTTAATTGTGTTCAAGATAATTTAGAATGTCAGAATGTTAAAACATTTTGAACATTAGTTTTGACTGAGAGTAGGTTTTAACCAAATATAAACAAATATAGTCGGAACATTAGATCACAACGTTATTATAGACATTTAATTAGTTGAATTAAATGACGAGAATGTAAATCTTAATCCTTCGTGCGCTCAATGTATTCAGGGATTTTCTTCGTAGATCCGCTTCATGTAAGCTTCCTTCATGCCAAGGAATATAGTATTCAGAACATTTATTTAGTTGGATTAACTTTCAGTCTCTCGTTCAGCCAATAATTTAATTAAAAATTTCACATATTTAGTAACTCTTTCCTGGTTAAGGTGACATATAACAAACGAATATCGACTGCTGGTAATCGGCCTGCGTGGAAGTCGTTGAAGGAAGCCTTCGTTCAGCAGTAGACAAATATGTCTACTGATTAACCTGATATGGCTGCTATGACGATAATGGTGAGTCACTCTTTTAGTCCAGGTTTGGGCCATTTTGTTAAATCCATCTCCATTTTAGTAAAGTTACTAATCTTAAGAGACCTAACGTATATCGTCTTGAGAAACAGGCGCAGTTACATGTTGTTGGAGAATAATAACCAGTTATTGGTCTCCTACTAATCTGTCCTATCATGGACAGGCGTATCAGATACAAACAAGATAGCGTTCTGGCCGTCCTATACACTTTATAACACAAAAATATGTCAGATATCCAGGTAGTGCTAGTGTGACGTGCTAGTGTCAGCTATTCGATTGGATGCTTTCAACCAGTCCCTAGCGCAAGTTGGGATATGTATTGCGGTTGAAATAGGCAACATGTGTATAATCGTAAGGTTCTAGCCGGGACCGACGGCGTAATCGAATCACGAAATTATCTTTCGTTTGGGACAATCAGGTGATTCAGCCTGCAATTTCCTAAACAAAACTAAAATCGCACAAAGTTACATTTCCTCGCTGGATTCGAACTCACGCCTCCGGTCACGTCACTGGCACATTGCACGTAGCGCGTACAAGCTGTTCTAATGCGCGTGGCGCGAGTGGGCACTTTTGAAATCAACATGTGCGGCGCGGAGTGTGATAGCACACGCAGTGAGAACCCAGCATAAGCCGGACGCTGTACACACTAGGACTACTCTGTGTAGTGACAGTTAAATTAATTGCCATTTCCATTTCAACGATATCCAAGCTTGTTCTATTAATTCGGAGTGATATTTCAGATCGTCGGATGATGGACGCGTCTAGATTGTTCCAGTATATACCGGTGAATCAAATGAATTGTATGATTGCCGGACAAGGATTTAGGAGGAGTTTTGATCGATCTTTATTAAAGGAATTTTAATTATTAATGAGTTTTCTCGAAATATTGTACCTATGAGTTGGCCATATTTTATTTTATCTTATTAAAATAATATTTAACTCTGTTGGCGCTATTTACTTAGAGTATAAAAACTGAGGTCATAAACTACTCTTCGGTTTTAGTAACTTAAATAAAAAAGAACATTTCACAAAAAAATAAAATCAGCGGACGGTTGACAAATATGAATGAAATACCGACAGCAAAATACGAGGTATAAACTTGTATTGTACGAGTATACAAAACAAAGTTCAATTTTCATTGTTGCAGATTGAATAGACTACATAAACATAAAACGAAACCAGCTTTTCTCACAGGTAAATCTTGCATGTTTACCTTTTAAAAGATTAGCATATATTGTGTTACTTGTGTTGCATTTAACATCTAAATTCAAATTCATTTGTGTCAGGGATTCTGACGATAAAAGACAACAGAAATACTTTTGACCAGTATAAGTTTTTATAGTAATCAACTTAAAATGTTTAACTGGCAAGAACAGTTACCAAAGATAAATTAAAATTATTCTGATTTCTTCGTATTAAGCCCTTGTTTCACTTTAGTTAATATCTAGACTTAAGTCGTAATTATAA
>PQWD01003591.1:0-28366 GCA_019425675.1 Leucinodes orbonalis | reverse complement strand
AAATATATGGTTAATATCACAGCTGAGCGACCACAACAGAGACCATATACTTATACTATGAAATAACTAAAATAACCAATCTGGCTTATCATATCGGTTAAGAGCCTTATTTCCTAACTCATACGCTGCCTGAGCAGTTACCTGCCAAGCTCAATATTGTCCCCAATGAGATTTTGAATTCTTAGTAATTCCTTAGGAATACTGTTACTATCAACATTTAAAGGCATTCGTCATTCAAATTAATCTGGTGATGACCTTGCCTCACATATAGGTAATGAAATTTTATCAATTAGTTTTTTTAGTGTTAAGAGATAGCACCATTTTACATCAGTCAAGATGTTTCTTTTTCTATTACGTTAAAAAAGCAATGAGTATCATCTGCAAATAGTACTATGTCAGAGTTTTGATGACAAGGTAAGGAAGGTCATATTATGGATAAAAGAAACAGTAAAAGGACCCAATATAGAACCCTGACCGCCCATGCGTAGTGGCCACCAGAAGAGCTAGACCAGTTCTCAACAACATTTTTGAGTTTGCCGTCAAAAGTAAGATCTTAAGTATTTACTGACATCTGATACACCGTAATGGGTCTTAACTTATAAGTAAGGTCTCATGATCGACGCAGTTCAAATGCTTTGACAGATATAAGATAATTATATAAAACAAAATTATATTCACAATTTTTATCATATAAGTTATCAGTAAAAATATAATAAATATTATCAGCAGGTTCAAGTATATAAATCTAAAAGCTGATAACAAAACAAAAAAAAATTGCCTAAATGGTAGCCTACTCAAAGTACTCAGAACAACCATAGGAAGTCCTGACGCTGGTCTTCTGTAGACACTGTTGATGAGGTAAGAGGAGCCACTACGCCGCGTTCACCAACACAATGGCCAATACGAACATATATAATCATATGGATAGTTTATAAAATATATAATAAAATAACTTAGATAAAACACATAATAATATTTAAATTATGAACCAAGAACATCTCCATCTCTATTTTTTGTAGAGAATTGAATCTGATGGCCGCATATGGCCTTCAAAGCTTCACCAGACAATTGGCGGGAGCTGATGTAATGTACCTCGGCTTAGGGCTTTGCAGGGGGGTAACCTAGTATAGGTTCCTACGT
This sequence comes from Leucinodes orbonalis, assembly GCA_019425675.1. NCBI lineage: Eukaryota > Metazoa > Arthropoda > Insecta > Lepidoptera > Crambidae > Leucinodes > Leucinodes orbonalis. The sequence continues at coordinate 27,226 of PQWD01003591.1, read as the reverse complement.
GATAATGTGCGCAACGTTGGGCTGAAATCGTTATATGATCCGGGGTCATGGGTTCAAATCCCAAAGGAAAACCGCATAGTGTATGCCACTTTGATTTTTTCAGTTTGGTTAAAATATCGCAAATACAGGACGACCAGAACGCTCAAATGATGGTACGTGATACGCCTGTCCGTGACAGAGAGGCATTGAAAGAAAATTAACATCTGATAGACAGTTATTCTCCGTCAATGCCACACTTCCGTCACCCAAGACAACAGATGTTAAGTCTTGATGCCCGGTAATTTTCCTAGCTACAGTGCCCTCCTCCCAAAACACAAAAGAGCATAGCACTCCTATTTCACGAAACGATATTTGGCACTGCGATGTACCTACCTAGATGACTTATTATCGAGTTTACCACCAAAACATAATATAAACAATTATAGACGGATCCAATACAGCAATCATCTTAAAAAAGTGCTCCTAATGGTGCATTCTTTAAATTTGCGGGCGACACTGCTGTTTGTCAAGCCTCACTGGACCAGCTTGGTCAATAAACTCATACAAATTTTGTATGACTATGAATGAAAAGTACAAACATGAAACAGCATAGCACATAAAACATTTTGTACTCCGGTAAATTTGGCTTCAGTGAGTCAAACTATATACAGAAATGGCGAAATGGCAGCTCGCGTTTATCATTTAAAATGCTTCTGCGCTTGGAATTAACCATTTTGCTCGTCTGCTTACGAAGTTAGTGTAACTCGCATTTTGTATAGAAAATGTAAAACGTATTATTACCTGCGATAGCGTAATAAATTAAATTATATTCTATATAATCATCCATGGTGGGAATAGTAATAAATTTTCTGACCTTGAAATATAGAAATACATCAGTAAACATCTATATGATACGTCACCACGGACCGATGTGGTGAACTTAAATCGGGTTTTAAGAAAATGTATTTAAGAATAAAAGCCATAGGTACTTATACCTTTTTTTTAAATATAGTTATAACTAGTTCGATAGTCGTTTAAATTTATACGAAACTGAAATTGCATTACCGAGTGAAATAGCTACAAAGGCAAGGATTCCGTGGAATTTAATCTTGAGAATTCGTAGATCACTACTTCGTCTACTCGTGTTTGTCGGAGATATAGTGTCTATATTAGCATAGACATTATAGTATTAACTCTATTGTCCCCGGGCCGTTATAACGGAAGCTGTGTACCGTCTTAGTCATCTGTTAATTAATCTGTTGCATTTCTACTTGTCGATATATATATTATAGAGCGTCGGTGGCTCAGTGGTGTGAACTGTCGCCTTCCTGCCGGGAGGGCTGAGGTTCAAATCCCGACACGTACCAATGTATTTTCGAATTTTCGAAAAATATATGTACGTTATCGACGCTCTTACGGTGAAGGAAAACATCGTGTGGAAACCTTCATGCACGCCTGCGAAGAGATTCGAAGGTTGTGTGTGAAGTCGTCCAATCCGCACTGGGCCCGCGTGGACGTCTAAGGCCTAATCACCCTATACGGGTAGGCTCGTGCCCCTCGGTGGGGACGTTTAATGAGCTGATGATGATGATATATATATTCTGCAATTGGTTAACTTTGGAAATTAATGTCCATTCATAGTTGAGTTTCCCTTGCCATTTATACTCCTTTTTCCTCTACATAACCAATTTCATTTATTGATTGAAAAGGACTACACGGTTCCGGTTTCCAAAAAATATTTCGCATTGGTTTCAATGTCTTCTTTATTTTTGTTATGTAAGTGTAATTTAATGAAGCAGAGTATTTTGATCTCATTGTAAAGTCTTGATGAGTCGCCTTTCTTTCTATTTATGCTTTTAACCCTTTGTCCACCAGTGACGCCTTTAGGCGCCAGACAATAGATTTGCTTATGTATATGGAGTCCCGACGTTCAATAGGATAACCTATAATATCCACGGTTTGTCATGGTTTTTTGTTTGTTATAATGAGTACAGGACGTTCAGGACGCTCACCTGGTAAGTGATACCCCTGACCATGACAGAGTAGCATTGAATGAGATCAACAACTCATCCCACGACACAGTATGCAAAACACTTCTATTTCACGGGACGACATCTAGCACTGCAGTGGTACTGCAAGACGACTCAGTACCGAGTCTACCATATAATCGTCCCAACTCTGCGCTTAACACCCCAGTCCTTGTTTTTTCTCATCCAATGTATACTTGCGACTATTTTTGTAATCGGGTCATTGGGCCGAAGGGAATCCTATACCCTAAGTAGACTATATATATATTCAAATATTCCGATCAAGTAATTCTCTTTACCTTCATGATTTGATGTTTACGTAAGCACTGCTTAAATTCCATAAGCATTACTATTATAGAACTCACAGGCAACGGTTTTACGAAAGAATTGACTTGAAATCTACAACGCAAAGCCATTAACTCCTAAAAGGAAGTAACGCACCGGTGACACTTCCGATATCACCATTGTCAATGGGCGAACATTATTACTTTCTGAAGGTGTCTTTTCATCGTTTCCTATCTATAATAAAATATAATGGTCACTGTATGTACATTTCTACTCCTCTTACGTACGTAGATCAAATGTATCTGGAATCTTATGCGATCTGAAAATAAAGAAATATTGAATACGGTAATTTATAAGGTGTATCTTAGTATCACAGGGTGCAATGGGTACACTGCAGCTGTATTGTGTAGAATATTCATTCGCATTGTTTTCTAAATGACCCAAAAAAAGGGAAGCCAGGGATTCAATTTTCTTATAATCATTCGGAATCGGTGATCCAAAATTAATTATTCAAAATTTATTATGTGTTTGCCAAAGATACCTTATGTAAAGTTGTTTAAATAAAGATTAACAAAATGTATTTTCAATATTCTCGAGTAAAATTATATACCTACCTAATATACGATCGATTTTTGCACGGGTATTTAGAGTTTAAGTAGGATCCACCATGCAGTTTACATTTATTTTTGAAATATATCGGGGAAAGTTAAGTTTTTCTAATAATTTTACAAGATGATGCTGTGGTTTCGGAGCTTATTCAACCTTAACAAATAATACACATCTCGTTCCATTGCAATTGAATAATGAACATCGATGCTAGCAAGTTCAAGTCTTCATACGCTTGCAATGTCCGTTATCGGATATTGGTGACCACCGTACGATTGACTGCGGCTTAAACGGATATTCCTACATAATCGCCAGGTCGATAGAACTCGAAACGTATGTAGGAAGTTACTTACACGTAAAACTGTTCTAGAAAGAAACGTGTCAAATATCATGGCTTTTAAGTGTAAGCTTCATGAAAAGCGGTATATAACAAAATTAAATATTTCTCCTTCTACAAAGAAGATTTGACGACTAGAACCTATTTTAGTCCCATCCGTTTTTAATAAATTTACCTGAAATTACCAGTCAAAGATAGATTTTATTTTAGTCGATTTATGACTACCACAATCCAAGGTTAAATCATTTGTACTACATAAGTTATGTTCTTCCAATCAAATACTTTATTTGCCATACTTTGCAAAATACATTTTCTTTTTGTTCGAACAAAAATATTATCGAAAGTTAATGGTTGAATATTAGGTTTGCCATTACATAAATAGCCACAGCCATTTGAAGTTATCGCAGTTTCAGATAAGTTACGTGCGTTATCCTTGATGCGATTTATAAAGAAAACTTTTTGATTCAATATTATTATGATTTTGTTCAAATACAATAATGTAAAAGTATAGATTCGAGATATGCTTAAAACAACCGAAAAATGTTCCGAATGCAGTGACAGCACACATACAAATATTTCGAATAAGCGTACATTTACCTAAACAAAAGCCTACAAACTGTATTCTCTTTGGTGGTTCGTTTTTGAAGCATGAATGGCGTATCTACCTTTATATATAAATAATATTTGTTCAAGTACGACATATTATATGGAACACTCTACTTAGTTACTGAGACTTAGATTGAGACGGTGTTTTTGAAGTCATTGTTCTGTGCTTAACTTTTAAGGCTATAATTATGTTAAATCAATTCGCGAAAACTTAAAATTGTAAAATATAACAAACGGAAAAACCATACATGAAATACATTAACAAGGACATCGCCTACCATATAATAAAATGCATTAACATGCACAACATGACAATGCTATTAAAATTTTAAACAACTTTGTAGAATGCCCGGTAAATTATTGAGTAGGTAATCAAAATGCGCAAGATTTAAAAATAAAATGTTAAATGTATTTTTTTGGGAGAGATTTATTGTTTTCAACGATAGTTGTTAGAAATGAGTGATAATGGTGCAAATTGTGGGTTTGGAGAGACTTGTATTACAGGTCTACTCTCGTAACATATAAAAGTAAGAAGCCTCAATCTATGTAGGTGACGATATTTCTGTCTATTTTATTTAAAACTTTTTGTGAACCATTTCTTCTTCAAAGTGAAATTTAATTATTCCTATTAAAACATTATACTTATTATATACAGCTAAGGTTTCTGTTTTCAAAGATAACAACCGAAACTCCTTTCGTAGAATCCTTGTGATTGTATGCCCAAATAAACATACTGGTAAAATATTCAATGAGGATAGGGAATGGAGGCAGCCTGGTCCGGTTTTGCTTCCAAGTTAAATAAATTAATAAACTATAACAACACATATAATTAATACAAATAACTTTAAAGAAGGCGTCGGTGGCTCAGAGGTGTGGACTGTCGCCTTCCTACCGGGAGGGCTGAGGTTCAAATCCCGACACGTACCAATGTATTTTCGAATTTTCGAAAAATATATGTACGTTATCCGACGCTCTTACGGTGAAGGAAAACATCGTGAGGAAACCTTCATGCACGCCTGCGAAGAGATTCGAAGGTTGTGTCTGAAGTCGTCCAATCCGCACTGGGCCCGCGTGGACGACTAAGGCCTAATCACCCTATACGGGTAGGCTCGTGCCCCTCGGTGGGGACGTTTAATGAGCTGATGATGAACTTTAAAGACTTTTCTAGAACTTGGAATTGATGATCCTTCTTTACTTTTACTTTTTATGAAATAGTCACTGAAAGTTTTATTAGTTTATATATCTAATGAAGTAAATATTTCACTGCCAATTTTCCATTATTTCAGAGTTCTATTCAGAAGAAGATTAGATGTTTTCCTTTGTTAATATATAAATTTATATTTCTATAAATATCATCTTCAACAAAATTATCGAGGAAGTTTTAATAGAGGCTTCCCTACACCCACAAAGCTTAAGTAAAATTTGTATTTCATAAATGGATCATTGTTATCTGTGAAATAAAGAAAAGAAAATAACTTTTCTAAAATTGTACTCAGAAATCCGTAATGCTCCCGGCATTACGGGGGTGTCCGATTAGTACTTAGCCTAAAGTTATGATTTAGTTCTCAATGTAGTCTCCTTTTAACTCGATACCTAGCTCGATCCACTTCACCCAGCAATTCTTTGACATCTTTATCCTGTCAAAAAAATAAACACGTATTCGAGAGATTTTCGAGAAAGTAGGCTAACAACGAACCGATGCCGGAACTCCTTTGAATACTTCACTGAAATCGTTGCATGGATGCGATTTTTGTCCGGACTGAGTAAACGCGGCAGCCATAGCGCTGATGGCTTTCACAAATATCCCGTTATAAAAAACATGACTTTCAAATATGGATATTAAAATTTTCCCAGAAATGTTTAATGGACAATAGATCTAAAAATGTATATGCGAGCACGTGTTTACCTTACAAAGGGACGCCAGCTTTTCTATTTTTGAAGAGAACTTTGACCTTTACCGCAGGGTTCTAAGAATGGCATGAAAAATGTGCAATTTAATTTTGGTTAACCTAATTTAGATATTTGGTGAAGGTTTCAACAGTGTATTTTAGTGTTTACAACGGGCATTAATAGCAAACGTAGATACATTTTATCGTTTTTTTTGTAAAGCCTTACCAGACATCAAGCTTTAAGTACATATACCTTTTTCAGACTAATACAATTGACATGTCCAGGTACAATTAATATTACAGTTTTAGTATCGACGTTCAAGGATTAACATCGTGGAGTCATCCCAACTATTTATAACTGTAAACTAATTGGAGATTTTTTTTTTTTTATAGTATAGGGGGCAAACGAGCAGACAGATCACCTGATGGAAAGTGAATACTGCCGCCCATGGACATTTGCAACACCAAAGGTACTACAAGATGCGTTGCCGGCCTTTTAAGAAAGAGTACGCTCTTTTCTTGAAGGTTTGCAGGTCGAATCTGTCCGGAAACACCGCATGCGGCAACTCATTCCACAATTTTGTGGTGCGGGGCAGAAAGTTTCTGTTAAAACGCACTGTAGTGCTTTGCCAACTGTCAAGGTGGTGGGGGTGGTAGAGTTGCCGCGTAGATCTATGGCGGAAAGAGGCGGCAGGGATCAGACCGAACAGTTCCCCGGAGCACTCCCCATGGTATATGCGATAGAGAATGCATAGAATTTCGGTTTTCCTTTTTTTTATTGTTTTATTTTTCTTTTAACTGAAAATATGATCATCGATTTAGAATAGTAATGCGTGATAATTTTGTACGCCGCTATAGTTTGCAAGGATTTTGATTGTATAGCGACACTAACAACATTTGTTTCCACGCATGTGAGCATGCTTTTGATGAAACCTTTTATTAGCCTTACAATTAATTTACTCTTGTTTTTAATGAAAATTAAAATAATATCATTGAACACCAAAAAGAAAATATAAATATTTTTCTTCTTGTAATTAACAAAATAGAATTTTATAAAGACCACATAACAATTGTACAGTGTTTAAATAAGTTCTACCAAACTTTAATTATGGATCTTTTAGTTCCAATTATTTATTTGATTTATTATTTCTTAATTCGAAAATTATACGAATCAAATTCGCCACTGATTTAATTATAAACAATAAAAGTAAAATTGACTTTATAACTTAAATCAAATTCAAAAGGCAATCGCTATAGAACTGAATCAAAACGCTTGTTTATTCGGCTTTAAATACACAATAATGAAAGGCTTAAAGGGCTGATCTCCAATTAAATTCGCCATTATCTGGATGTTCTGGGCCATTAAACGCCAGGTTCGATCGAACGATGTTGATTTTAGAATAGAAACAACGTCTTAAAGCCTTCACGGTCGAGTGCCATCTTGTTTTCTCTCGGCAGATCAGTAAGAATAAATTTATTTTGTGTTAAGTAAAATATGATTTAATAAATAAAAACATATTGCCTTTAAAACCCCTGTTTGATATAATGAATGAATCACACAGTCTCATAGCTCTAACATCGTTCAAATTTTCATTAACTTTAAATAAAGTTAATGTAACGCGCTCGCCATCTTCTTTGAATAACATAATATTGTTCTTCAATCATCTTCAATTATAACAGATCTTTGAATATCAAATTTGAGAAGAAAAAGTGCTATACCTACTCATCGACGTTACTCGAAAAGGCAGTTTGAGTTAGTTTACCAGCGAATGATATTAAATAAACAGGACTCGATATTTGCCAACCATAAAATTACGTTTACTGAAATAAAATTTTCGAACTTTGTGTTAGAAAAAAATGTCTCAAATCATCAATAAAACATATATGATTCCACCACACTGAAAGGCGAAGTTAATTTAAATATGTTTTATAACACAAAACCGTATTTTCGTTTCTCGGTTCCATTTTTCAAAATTACAGTATCAGATGAGATATCAAGTTCCATTGTAGGTCGTTTGGTTATGATTAATGAATTATATTTCAGCTGCTACTAGCGTTCAAACACGCCAGCAAAATTATTTTTATTATAATTGTAGTAATCACGTTATCAACGTTTTTACGTAATTCAGGTTAGAAATGGGTTCTATATTTTTTAATTTAAACTTAAGGTTGATATAAAGCTGTGTTCTTTGACATAAGAGTGAGACAGACAATGAAATTACTGCATGTCGTTACAGCAAACGTCACTAGTTAGCAACTGCGCTGTGATTCTTTGGGAGTGCACACTCACTTATAGCTTTGCGTTTTTTCTTCAGTCCTATACATAATACGGTGTAATTGGCCATTTGCATAGATCCTTTGCAAACGGCAGACGTGTATAGTATACAATGACTCTTACAAAAGACTACAATAACTTTAAACTTGCAGATTACGTATTTTCATTATATTTTCACCTTAATATTTTGAGGAATTGTAACATTAAATGGTACCCGAAAAGCTTAAATTTCTGGTACTTTCATGTAAATAAATAAAACTTCAAACAGAGTAATGTAAACCAAATGTTTTATTACAAAGCTTGAAACAGGCTGAACAAAATGGCGGCGCAAAACCGACCGAGTATTTCCAAGCGGTTTAATATCAACAAGTTGTTTGAGCCCACAATGGAAGAGCACACAATACCTTACGCTGCTCTTGTTCCATTTTACGTTTTTTATATAAAAGTCTGCCTTTACGCATGAAATGTCAGCCCGTTTCGTCAGTTAAATAGATGGGTATTTAATAAATAATACGCTGAAAGTTAATTTGTGTTTCCAACAGTCAGGTTATATAACCTGAAATAATAATAAATGTAATAATGGATGAGGGCACTGCAGCTGGTGAATTTTCCGGGTATTAGAGACCTAACATCTGTTGTCTTGGACGACGAGCGAAGTGCGGCATCGATAGAGAATAATGAATATCTATCAGTTGTTGGTCTTCTTCAATGCCATTCTGTCATGGTCAGACATCTCACTTACTATCAGGTCCTGACCGTCTTGTTTACTTTGTCACAAAAGAAAATAGAACAATATATCATAATGTGGCTTTCTTAAAATAACCTGAAAGCTTATGAATATTCTTATCTTACCACGGATCTCGTAAGCGTTGGCTTTTTGAAAATCATTTAGTATCTTTCATGTGTTCAGCTATCTCGAAACTTACTTAGCGTATCGATGCAAATAATAGCCAAACTGAAAATCCAAAAGGTGGCTACTGTGACAACGCTATTAAAAGATGTAGTCCAATTATGCTGTGAACAGCTGCTTGGGCAAGCAGGACCGACATATTCGGTTAATTGTTCGAGTCACCCACAAAAACAATACAATCGAGACAACCCGAAAATCCATTTCTGACCAAAGTATAATCTATAATCTTTATTTCGACCTGTCAGAGTTGAAAGCCGATTTCAAACTTCTAGATCAGCAATGTTAATTCATTTCTAGGAAAAGCCTCATCTAGGAAAAAAAGGGAGTAACCATCCCAGCTAAAGGCAGTCTCTCGTCTTCGGAGGCTCGAGAGACTTGAGAAACTAATGACTTTTCAATTTGAATTGAACGTAATAATTATACATGAGTTTGTCGAGCGTCACACAAAGCTGCCAGTCCAACTGAGATTGTGGTTAAGCTCATCACCATAGTGGATAGTATGAAGGAGGCTATAATACAGGGCTGCTAGCGAAAGTAAATAAAAGATAAATAGCTTTTACTTTACATAATTATAATGATTTGAGCATATCATGTGCAAAATCCCCGCATAATGCCGCTTATCGTGGTTAATTAATGCCGAGGGCTTGCTCTTGTTGGCTCGGATTTGTACACGGAATAAGTTTTTGACAATGCAAAGTACTCAAAGTTAGCTGAGGGGCTCTTAATTTTACGAGGTCAATATGTACTTAAAGATTGCTTATAAGGTTAGAAAAATATGGAGAAAAAAGTGATAGGAAGACAAAAAAAGCTAGGTAAACATAGGAGACAAAAGAAAATTACTTGAATTTTTAATTGCAATTGAAAAATAATACTTTATTAATGTTAACGAGCATAGGCTCGGTGTCACTTAGGCATAAGGACAGAAATTATTTAATCCGTAAGAGAACTAAAGTTACCGACATAGCCCGCCGGATCGGCAAGTAGAAGTGGCAGTGGACTGATTACCGATGGTCGTCGGCGGAGTAGACGAGTTCTGGAGTGGAGACCGCAAACGTACTGTGGGACGCCCTACGACCCGATGGACCGACGACTTGAGAAAGTCGCTGGTGGAGGCTAGATAAGAAAAGTGGAGGCCCGGGATATCTTGCGTAAAATGGGGGAGATCTATGTCCAGCAGTAGACTGCGACAAGTTGAAAAGAGAGAAGTTTTTTTTTATTTTTATAAATAAATATTAATAAAAAGATACTCTACAAAATTATATTGAGCGTCGGTGGCTCAATGGTGTGGACTGTCGCCCTCCTACCGGAAGGGCTTAGGTTCAAGTCCCGACACGTACCAATGTGATTTCGATTTTCGAAATTATATGTACGTTATCCGACGCTCTTACGGTGAAGGAAAACATCGTGAGGAAACCTTCATGCACGCCTGCGAAGAGATTCAAGTTGTGTGTGAAGTCGTCCAATCCGCACTGGGCCCGTGGACGACTAAGGCCTAATCACCTATACGGGTAGGCTCGTGCCCTCGGTGGGGGACGTTTAATGAGCTGATGATGACTCTACAAAATTACGACTCCACTAATTGCTATGATGTAGCAACTAGCGCATTGGGTTGACATTGTGCAATTAAATCAAATATTGCTTTTCATCGCATGAGTCACGGAAAAATATTATCTTTGATCCACAGTGTTCCGGAAGACAAGATAGTTACCGTGATTGTTGGTCCCGTTAATATCTAAAGATGGTTTTCGATATTTTACACATAGATTAAGAATAAGCGTGCTACGCTTATTTTACACTCCTTTAAAAAACCTTGACAGACAGCTTACATTTTGTTTTTTTTCCTTTTATTAAAAGAATATTAAAGTAAAAATATGTTACCTTAATTATGTCCACTGCTGAACGAAGGCCTCCCCTAATGATTTCCACGCGGACCGATCCCTTGCTGTTGACATCCATCATAATAATAAGGACATAATTAGGCTGTAATGATGATGATGATGTTACCTTAATAAAATCGATAAAACATTTTAAAGACCCTGTGGCCTTTCGAGCACTAAGCAACTTTTTTCTGAAATTCGACAAATCTTATGAAAACTGTCATATTCTACTGCCTTATTTTCTTATTAATCAATCAACCAATACATCTTCTGAGAGGTAAATAAGGCGTCAAAAACCAATTTGTGACAAATTGAAGTGTATATTAGAGAAAATCGGTTTTAATTTGCTTAATAACATAAGATTATCAACTTTATTGTGTCTAAAACTAAGTTTAAATATGAATTCTATCGGATAAAAGTTAGTGTTCCTTTACTTTGCTGTTATAATTAAGTTTCTACCTAGAATTTGTATTATAATAGATGTTAATTAGAATATCCTTGTCCCTGAAGAAAAGTGTAATTAAAAACAATTAGTTCAGTAATTTACTTAGTTTATAAACTACTTTGTACTGTTATAAGCGTCTATGTAAATGCCGGGTATAGTAAAGCCGAAAGTGAATTCGAGTTTATGCCGTAAAGGAAACGTGTACGTGCGTTCGATTTTGATGACTTGAACTTGATCACTCGTCCGCATAATCGCGTTAGTTTTTTTTTTAATAAATTGAATGCGTCCCGTACAATTTAAAAAATATAAATATTGTGGTAACGCTGATACGCGCTTGTCTTTGATAGATGACGCGTGGCAGGAAACCAATAACTGTGTATACAGGAATTATTTTCTGACAGAACGTGAACTCTCTTCCTAAAACAGAAAGTATACACTTAACATGCCGTAACACCTGAAATCGGTTTTTTGCCCCGATAGTATATGGGTCACTTGATTTTTAATGTCATAAACGACTAAGAAGACTAGTAAATAATCTTTGCCTGTGTGTTGACAAGTGTGATACATATTGTGCCATAAAATTTACCGATGCTATGGTACTGAAAATAAAATACAATAAGCAAAGATTATTTTCTTTAATGCTCATTGCACTTCCCATACGTATAGTTTTTGTCTCCATATTTATTTTAAGCATAACTTGGTTGAGCGCGAATAATACCACAAGAAAATTATTTAATAAGAGGATCGGAGGATTGGACTTTCAATATAAATAAATTCTTGAACGGAAACTGGAAAGGCAAAAATGCAATTTTGCATTATAAAGCTTTGGAATCGTATTTTAACACAAGATGTTGACGGTGCAATTGAACCATGAAAATAATAAAAGAACACCGAGTAATCTTTTGTTAATATTTGTGAATTTCACTAGCTTAGCAAACATTTTTATATTTAATGCAGTCATAACAAGATACATCTGAATTGTCAATAATTCGTTACGTTAAAAACTTTTTTAAGTTACATTAGCTTAGAGTTTTTTATACTGAAACCCCGGCTGATTTCTAGCAAGTGCTCATTTGAATTATCAACTAACAACCTTTACATTTTTTTCCATATAGTGATACTCCACTGAGTAACGGCGCTTACTCAAAAGACTTTTATTGTACTTGAATGTGTTTAATACACATTTAAGTAAATAAAAGTATTTAATTAAGTGACCTCCATTAATCAGCCAACATTTGTCCACTGCTAAACCCAGGCCTCCCCCAAAAGGCGCCAACCATTCCGATCTTGAGCAGCCCGCCCGCACCCATCCTCTGTCGGCAACCTTTCGCAAGTTATCAGACGACCGCGCCACATAGTTTTATTGTAAAGATGTCAATGACTGCAGTTCTTGGAGATATCTGACAAATAAAACTTTTATAAAAATATATTTTTATAGTTCCTAATTAGTGTCTAGTGCATGTTAAGTTTTAAGTATGTCTTGTTTGTATCACTTCAGCATCAAACAGTAATCTATAGTCATATCTTACTCCGTGGTGGTGGGAACCTGATGACCCGTTCAACAAGTATTTTAAATACATATTACAGGCATCAGTCTCTCATAAACTACAAAATAAGTTGTAAACCTTGCGATAAACTTTTGTTTTTCTTAAATTTTTGTGTTTATGATGAGAAAATAAACTTGATTTTATTTATTTATTATATTAAAACATGACTTTAACCTTGTCAAGGTTCGTCCCGAGACCCATTAGTCTTGAGGAACAGCTTAGACCGGTCATCATCTCCTCTAGATTTTGCAGAAATGCAGCCATGATGACAATATCATCGGCAAATCGCAGATTTTAAATCTAAAAATTTAAATTTACTGACCATTAACATTGTTACCCCTTTCCAATTAAAAGCCTTGAAGACGTCCTCCAGCGCATTGGTAAATAGTTTGAGATACAAGTATCATATCTCTCTGTACAGGGCAAGTTAAGGTTTTTTTTCCTCATGCAATAGTTTGGTATATAAAGGAGTAATACTATCATATGCTTCGAAAGGGATTACTCACACTGGATCTAAATTGAATATTTAATTGAGCGCCAAGTGTAATTCCTCAGGCCGGGCACCGCACAGGCCACAATCAAACTTCGCCTAATTAAATATTCACGACTCACATACAACTATTTGTTAAGGTTATTTGTTACTGAAGATATCAAGAACTCAATTTAGTATGTTATGTTCACAATAACCAAATCATTGATGTGAACTATCGACTTCTGACCTGGAGGGTGCAGGTTAGTGCCAACGTATTTTCGATTTTTCGACTCTTATCCTTAAAACTAACCACGGCTCACAACGTTGTAGGGAGTGTTTGATAACATAGTATATTGTAATTGTTTGGAGAGAAAAGTCTTGGTACGTGCCAGTACCAGAATAGGGACTGGTGGAACGTACAGTGGACATAACAGTGTCTCCTGCTTGCACAACTTGATACTAGGAGATAAAGGCAATGAAGTGATGATCGGAAACAAAGTCTTTCGATTTAAGTGATAATATTTTCCGTCAAAACTGCCTTGCGCTCATCAACTAAGCGAGACGACAAATATTAGTTCTCATATAGCCAGTAATATTTGTATACATTTTTATATATGAACGCTTTATATTAACTATAGATGTATAATTGTGGGCCGTTTAGCCCTTTAACAGCTGTCAATATATATATATAGATCTGTCTGGGTTTCAAGCGGTTAGTAGATCAAAATAGTTCTCAATAGACTAAGACTTAACGAAAAAGATGTCTTTTAAGTATTAAGGAAGGAATAGAGTAATGAAGATATTTTTATTCGAAAGTTAAATGCACGAAGTCCATGCATAAAGCTTAAATCTCCTTAAATACATACCATCAGCAAACCGACCTCGCACATATAACTGAGCAAATATTGAATAGCTTCGTCGTACGACCACTTTCTATATCTTGAAAATGAAATTCCAACAGTTATACGTATATATTAATACGTAATGGGGTAAGATTTGAGGAAAACATCGTAATTGGTACAATATTCGAACATTGTAATGATAAAGTCAATAAAATACCGAATCCGTCATTTAAATTCTGATCTAGCTTTTTACTTATAGAAAAACATCTGCACAGAAAAATATTCATCATCATCATAATCATCATCAGCTCATTAAACGTCCCCACCGAGGGGCACGAGCCTACCCGTATAGGGTGATTAGGCCTAGGTCGTCCACGCGGGCCCAGTGCGGATTGGACGATTTCACACACAACTTCGAATCTCTTCGCAGGCGTGCATGAAGGTTTCCTCACGATGTTTTCCTTCACCGTAAGAGCGTCGGATAACGTACATATATTTTTCGAAAATTCGAAAATACATTGGTACGTGTCGGGATTTGAACCTCAGCCATCCGCAACCGAACGAAGGCGACAGTCCACACCACTGAGCCACTGACGCTAGAAAAATATTCACAAAAACATAATCTGCACAAAAAGACTTAAAGAGTAAAATCGAAACCATGAAGTAGATTATTCTATCAGCATATAATTCGTAACCGACATAGCCCGCCGGATCAGCAAGTTGAAGTGGCAGTGGGCTGGTCACGTATGTCGCATAACCGATGGCCGTTGGAGCAGACGAGTTCTGGAGTGTAGACCGCGTCTCGGCAAGCGTAGCGTAGGACGCCCTCCGGCCCGATGGACCGAGGACTTGCGAAAGGTCGCTGGTGGAGGCTGGATGGGGAAAGCGGAGGACCGGGATATCTAGCGCAAAATGGGGGAGACCTATGTCCAGTGGACTGCGATAGGTTGAATAGATATAATTCATACCTCTTCATTAATATTTGTTACATACTGAATTATAAATAAATAACGTAATAAAAAAATACTACCATAACTGTTATCCATTACTAATGGATATTATTCAACGCAAATTTATCAGTTCCATTTAGCATAAATATTCTGCTGCGGACGGTTGTAGAATCAATAACGATTGGAAACTTTTCCGTACCGATACGATCTGGCATTATTAAAAAAAGCGCTTCTTATATTAATTTCTGGGATCTCTGGTTTTCAAATGATCATGGACGATATCACTTAGATACCGCTTGGTGAGCCGTGTGCTCGTTTGCCACTTGTATAAGTGAAGAGTCTTAATACAAAGAATATATAATTTTATTATTTCATTCAAGTAAATTATGCTGAGTTCTCCTTAAATTGAAAATCACCTTACTGTAAGAAGTGTATTTTTTTTTTCAACCTATCGCAGTCCACTGCTGGGTATTGGTCTTCCCCATATTGCGCCATATATCATGGTTTTCAGCTTTTCTCATCCAGCCTCCACCAGCGACCTTTCGCAAGTCATTGGGCCATCGGGCCGGAGGGCGTCCTACGCTACGGTTATCAAGACACGGTCTCCAAAATTTGTTTATTTAAAATAAAATATAAACACAAATAGTACAAGTACAAAAGGTAACTTGAAAAAAAAGCAAAATTCCTTGGCGAAATTAAAAAGACACTCAAAGTTTTCACCGTATTGCACCCGAGACAAAAGTAGTAAAGCAAATCTTAATAGAACATGAAGTGGATAATTCGAAAACAAGATGTCCGAGGTGCTAAAATTTATAAAAGTTTGCCGGCAAATATTTTTACGCCGAAGTTTGCCGAGCTCGCCGAGTTGGCAACATTTGATTACATGGTGTTAACGTAATCAATGTTCGAAAAGAAATTTCGAAATTAGAATAATCGCATTTGTTATCATGTTATAATGTTGATAGGCAAATGTTTTGTATGTCATATTAAGTTAACGGGACCATCAGTATGCTCACTTGGTAAGTGTAAGTGATACGCCTTACAGATGACATGCATTGAAGGAAAATATTAACAGTAACAGGCCGGCAGCTGTCGACACCCGATACTGATGTTAGATCTTTTTTACCCGGTTTGCAGCACTTTTGACAAATTTTCCAATATTACATTACGAAAACAAGTAACTTGATTTTCCTTTTCTCAAACGCTTCCAATTTTGTAATTTTCTTTATAAACCAATTGTATGTACAATAGAAACCCACAATTCGTTTAATGGCGGATATCACCTTAATTTTCACATTGTGTTACGGATATTATTTGTAAGTCTACAAACAGTAGGTACGTATTGTGAAAACAGGCAGCCGTCCTGGTTGTATACTATTTTTATCATTATTTGTAGTATCGGTTAGAGATCACAGTCCGAATACCGGTCCTTTAAAGCTTGCGTTGGGCCATAAATCTAACAAATACAAGCTTTAGCTTTTCTGACCAAATGGAAACCGCAGAGCGCGCTCTTCCAAAACCTGTTTATTTTACTAATAGTTTGGCATTGCCCATTATAACGGAGAAAACAAAAGCCAAACTCTAAACACGTGCACGATACGGCAGCGGCAAATATACGGGTACTGTAGGAGAGTAGTGAACTATACGCAATACACATCTATATAGTTCCATATACGATAAATTTCGTGAAATAATTCAAATTAATTTAGTTACTTTATGGTAAACTCGATGGTATGGAGCGTCGGTGACTCAATGGTGTGGACTGTTACCACCCTATCGGTAGGGCTGAGGGTCAAATCCCGCCATTAACAATGTGTTTTCGAATTTTTTAAATTATGTGTACGTTATCTGACGCTCTTACGGTAAAGGAAAACATCGTGAGGAAACCAGCGCACGCCTGTGAAGAGATTCAAAGGTTGTGCGTGAAGTCGCACTGGGCCCGCGTGGACGACTAAGGCCTTAACACACCGCAGATACCTCACTTATTTGATAACGAAATATTTGTATTTATCCTATGAGTTATCTTGGAATGCTAAGCAACCTTTTTGTTATCGATACATTATGCCTTACTGGAGATCAAGATGGTAAACTTGACATGCATTTAATTTAATTGACTTAAAATTAGGTTAACCTACGCATAATGTAGATATTTATGAATTAAGACGAAGATGGCCTATTTAAAATACACCAATTTCACTGAACAAACGCTTCAAAGAGAATTCAAATGGAAACTTTTAATAAGTGATAATTGGGTCCTTTAATTAATTTTCTTACGCCAAATAAGATTTGAGTTTTATATCAAATACGGACGATGTTATAATAAACTGAAATAAACGTGCAATTAACTTCATAGGGAAACAGAGGGAGACATTTAAGTTCCTTTATATGATACACGAGTGTATATAGAGCTTTACTTTGGTCCATACTTTCCGAAACAGTCAAATAGGGTTAATACGTTCAGAAAAGTTATAATATCTTGCAAAATTGGCAGCAGATATAACCGCGAAAATATAATTCCCATAAAAGTGCGGAAGAAGTTTTTCTTTCAGTAAAGGGGCTCGAAATAAGACATCGAAAAGGAATCTTACCGGGAGTCACGTTCGGATACAAATGGTCTGAGGATCGGGAACGTGACTTTGTACTGATACAACCGATTGTTTAGTTACAAAAGTCAAATAGGTAGTGGTAAAAATGCGCATATAAAAGATCGATATGTAAAATAAGTTAAAATTTGCTCTTTGCATATATGATAACAAATATCCACTGACAGCGGAAGTGGCTCAATGGTGTGAACTGTTGCCCTCCTACCGGGAGGGCTGAGGTTCGAATCCCGCCACGTACCACAGTCTTTTTGAATTTCCGAAAATATATGTAAGTTACCCGACACTCTTACGGTGAAGGAAAACATCGTGAGGAAACCTGCACACGTCTGCGAAGAGATTAAAAGGTTGTGCGTGAAGTCATCCAACCCGCCCCGGGCCCACCCTAATCACCCTATACGGGTTGGCTCGCGCCCCTCGGTGGGGACAAATAATGATGATGATGATCCACTGACATTCACATACCGTCATATAGCCCCAGACTAAGCATTAGCCGGTTACATGAATACTAAACAACGGATAAACAATACTTATATATATATTTTTGGAAATATTATACAAATAATGATATAATTGAGCATTAAGATAACTCGTGAAACTAATGCCAGGACCATATACGTTATTATGCAGAAATAGTAAAGTACGTACGAGTATCTTTGCCCCAATGGACTCAAGACGTAACTAGACGATGATAGTTTAGGTGATAGAAGAACTTCTTCCATGGTCGAGTTCGCTCTGCATTGGATTTAAAACACTGCGTTTTGAGCTGTGAAAAACTAGGAAAAATACCCAAAGTGACTTACACTTCACGAGCTCACCAAGCCACTGGATTCAAACCCACCAACCCCCGATAACGCAGTAAACCGATCAAACGTTCAGCCTACAGTACAGAACAGTTTTATTTATATATGGTATTATTATTTTGTACCTTTGTAATATATAATGGAAACTTTCAGAGAACAATATCTTTTATATTGTTCTCTGAAAGTTTCAAATAACTTATTTATCTATTTGAACTAACTAAAAGACACATAACAACATCTGAAATGAGTAATATACTCGAAAGTTATGTTGCAATTTCATTATTCTTTGTATACTTAATTTATGCAGAATTAGACTTCAGGCCGATAAATCTAAGAATAACTAGACTATAATATATATGTAGCCTAATTACATTTTGTTCCAAACTAAAAGAACGTTACATTTATCACTATCACTAATCTATTCCTTGAAATTTATTGTCTCCGTCAAAATATTATAGTCGATTATTGTTTACTTATGACAAAAAAGGTTTTCAGACGAATGTTCCAGAAAAATCTTTAATAAAATGCTTTTTCAAGAGTTTTTCAAGTCAATAAAGACCTTTAATAATGGTCGCCAATGTTCTAGAAAAGTATATTACCTACTCATCTCTCATCAATCAAAATAATTAATATTAAAATTGAGCTTTATTAATATTACTTTTCTAGTTTCCAAGGTTGAAAAAAAGGTGAGTGACGACAGAAATGACAGTAATTATATCAGATTACTGATGGTTAGTGATGATTATCAACTTAGAAAATTAGTGATACGTAGTTAAAAATCACAATACGGAAAGAAATAATGACAGTTCGTCACGAAATTCAGTTATTTACTCCTGAACAACTGAATTTTTCAATAAGTTTATAATAACGTAATACAGTGTATTGATTCCTTGCTATGGTCAGAAAATAAGGTCATATTTTGATACACATGTCAACCGCAAACATCTCTTTGTACCATTTTTCACATTGTCTTTTCTCTACGGATTGATAGGTTACCATTGATTTGTTCCCCATAGAAAAGATTGGGTTCCGTCGATAAAGCATACATTGCAGAATCCGTATTTGTACGAATTGAAGGGCGCCCGAAAAATACTCCTTTGGGCCTGATTTGAAAAAGGCTGTGGTCACGTATTGTTCTCATAAATCAATCAGAGCACTTTTTCGAAGTAATCTAAAACCGTGAAGTTTAAGAGGACAGGATTAAAATTCCATCACAGATCCTGCCAAGACGTGAGACTATAAAGTACGTGAGGTGGAAATTCTACGCTTCGTTAGGCATTAAAACTTTTTGGAAAATTGACTTTGGCTTATGTTGCTCCGCCGTTTAATTTCCGCTGGTTTCTTAAAATATATCATACGGATTGCGAATTTTGATTTTTGTTCCACGTTTTTGTTATGTATTTATTATTTTAAATCAATACTGGCCCATTTTGGTGTTGTTTATTATTTTATTTATTAATATAAGGGGTTCGTTCTACTTAAGTATCACAAATAAAATTATAATACAACGTACGTACGTATCATCGAAAGTTGAATAACGAATAATTATAATTAGTCACCATTTATTGAGTTCTCTAGCTATGTGTATTATTACTTTTTGGAAATAATAAAGATTCGTTTGTTTCTGGGTTTGATTCTAGATTCAATTGAAAAGCCATTTGCGGTCACCACATGCGTATGCTGTAAAGCCTTAGAATCAAAATAAATATTTATGCTTGGTTTTGACACAAAAGAAAAGGATAAGTAACTTAAATTCAACAACCTCACTATAAATCCTAGCAACATTTCAGACCTAGCTTCGATGACCTAAATATTTCATATCTAAAGACATTCCTCTATCTAACTGCACTACTGATCCATTTTGCATAGACTTTCCAGGAATCCGAAGCTTTTTCTCCTCTGGTGCATTATCCCTATTCAAATAAGTTTCAGGACAACTTGACTTGTGCTGTTCCTGACGTTATTTATGGACGCGGTACATTAATTATTAAAAATATTTTACCTTCTTAAAAATCTAAAAGCACCCTAGTTTTGTTTTCTAAATAATATTAATATTATTACAATCAGTGAACACTGACCTTGAATGTTTATGAAACAGCCTTAATATACGAAAAAAAATATATGAGTTCATATAACATTCGCGAAAACCGCCGTCATTTAAATTTATACCAAATTATTAATTTAGTGGCAGCAACAAATCGTAACAATCTTTACGCTATTATCCTCGCAGAACTTAGCCAGCTTCTTTTCAAGGCATGTTTCATATTTTTATTGAATGAATATGATTTATAAGAAAACTCAAAACTTGGGAAAAAACTGAAAATATTTTATTAATCTAGAACTAGGCGCTTTGCTACAGACATTCACCTCACAGAGTTTATATGTACAAAAAGTTAGTAAAGCAGTAAAATAAGTAGAAATTATTAATCTTCTTACAGATTGAGTGTTACAACATTCTTTTCGACATCCAGCTGGCAGGGAAATTGAAAAAGATTTATACAGCTTAACTCTAATTGGAATTCCTGACGGACACGTACTACGCGGAACGTAGTCTAATTGTTATACTGGTGCGAAAAGCTCAGTAGTGTTCAGACGTGACGGAATTCTCGATCAAATAGAAATTCACCTGAAAAACTCCGTATTCGTATTTGGTAGCCCAAGCTTTTACAGCACACACTTGTGTATAGATTTTCTTTTCCTTCTGTGACTTAGTCAGTACTAGTCCCGTTTATAAAAAACATACAAAGCTAAAAAAATTTTTAGCCAGGTAGAAATGGTTAAATATTCTTTCATAATTGTGATGTCGGTGCCAAACATACTCTTCAGCTTTCTAATATAGGTAAGTAGTTTGTTGGGCACCGACATCAAAATTATAAAAGAATTATTTAACCATTTCTACTTGGTTAAAGATTTTTATAGCTTTTTAGTTTCAAGTTAATTTTTTTTTAGTTTTATCAAATTTGAAAAAAAAATACTGTAATTAAGTAGTAGGTTGCTCTGAGTCGATTATTAAAAGTTTGATTTCTCTAGTCTCCCTTCATTAAACCCTGGCTTTTTTATCATGGAACCACTCGGACCCCTATCTCTCATCTATCTATCCTATCGACTACCTAACAAGGATAGGCAAATCTCCTCACATTTCCTCTATATTCTAGGCTCGTGTTTAGTTAATGGTTTCGGCATGGGCGACGTCCCATGGGTAGTAAACCTGATTACGGGTAACCACCCAGTTTCAGCCGGTCCGTGTAATTTGCTTGCTGCCTCGTTTAGCGTATTTGCTAAAGGAACCTGCCAGCAATTCACACTTGTGGTGGTATATTTATCCAATTAGCTCTATTGCGTTCGAGGATAAGTGAAGTTTTTAGTATTTGCGGACATTTCAAGTCGTTTATTTTGCACCATGAATGTGGGTTATTGAAATTATATAGATGGCATTAGCATAGGTTTTAACTTTCTTCAATCCTATTATATTGTAAAGGGATAATAACTTTTCCAAACTAAAAAATTATCACGCATATAGTATACTTATAACAGGTAGTGAAAACTTTTCAAAAGTGATTTTAAGTTTCAATTTTGGAGTGCAATATTTTTTTTATGATAAAATAAAGTTAATAAAGTAATGTTTCTCCTGAATCGCAGTTTTACTCCTGAGAAAATTGAGGTGTGATGGAGGAAATAGGTGAAAGTACCTATACACACTCCCCGATGAATTATAACTAATTTATGTTAAGCTTTATACTAATTAATGTGAGCATACAAACATAAATTTAATGATTTGTAAAGGGATAATACAGACTTATGTTTAACGATTAATTATAATACATAACGTTGTATAAAACAAGATAACGACTTCAAAAATTTACATCGTTATCGAGTCAGTTGGGATGACAATTGATAAATTTGTTTTTAATTTTCATATTTTGTTAAATACGGCGTGTGTGCCAAAGCAGATCTCATCATCAGCTCATCACATCCCCGCGAGGGCACGAGCCTACCTGTTTGAGGTGTATAGGCCCTTATTAGTCCCACGCGAGCCTAGTACGGATTGGCTGACATTTAAACCTGCGCCCCTCCCGGTAGAAAGGCACCAGTCCACACCATTGAGCCAGCAGTCAACCACGGTTAAACTCGACTATCTACTTATTAAAATAAACATATTCCTGATCATAATATCCTCAGTAATAAAGCACCCTCGTATAATAATGAAGATACTTAAACTTGCTATGTTCATCAGCGCCAAGTTAAAACACATGGATACCCAGCTGATCTTCACTGAAACTTGAAAGTGCAAAGAAGACCGGCTTCTGAACTTATGCCAACGAAATAGACTTGGAGAGTCACTGTTTGATAATCCGTACATAATAACAGGTCATATACCAATATTATTAAGTCATTTTAAAATTGGTTAGTGATAGATTAAAGTTCTGATCAATAAATAATAGTTGTCGGAAATCATTTCTAAAAATCTCGGTCTTCAAAATGTAGGTTTTTGGAACTAAAAGACGTTCATCAAAGAAATCCAATCTACCAACAGCTATGCTGTGCGTTAAGGCCTGATGTCCACCAGTGGGTGTGGGTTATAGCTGATGATTGATATTGAAAAAATAAAAGTGGACGGTTTTTTTCATTCCTGCCACTACAAATAAGTACTTATGTTATATTATAAGTGATTTATGTATGTATGTTGAGTAAGGCCAGTAACTTTAAAAGTAAAAACCTAGGAAATATCATTATAAAATATGTAACTCTCTACGCTACGCTTTGCCAAGACGGTCTGCACTCCAGAACTCGTCTCTCAACGGCCATCGGTTCTGCGGCATACGTGACCAGTACTATGACTATGTCCGGTAACTTTGGTTCTCTTTACGGATTAAAATCATTTCTGATCTTATCCCGGCAAGGATTTCCACGGCAGCACACGCGCATAAGTCATAAAAAAAATAAGTTTTATGTAGCAAGCACAGTATCAGTATAGGTCATTAATTTCTGTAACGTAGATGTTAAAAAAGATACTTGATTTTATACAAAGAAACATCATATTACAATTCACTTACTTTATTCGATTTGAAATGTCTAAATCCGTTCGCATTCTACAAAAGAATATTTTTATATGGGGTCCTAAGGCGCTGTGATTTTCGGGAACACTTTTGCAAGGAATCTTATTTATAAAAGTGAGAGGTTCATTCCATCCTCTTTAAATAGGTGACTTAATTTTATATCATTTTTTCCTTAAAAGGGTTTATTTTCAATTTGAGCTAGCACCGTAAAGGTGATGATGATTTAGATTGCTTTATAGTCTATGATTTTGTATTTGTTTGAATCAAAAGCTTATCTTGTTATTTAAGGCAATTTAATTTAAATTTAAGCTGAATCCAATTGAGTTTTTGAATTTTGAAAAGTCAATTTGATCATTGTACGAATAATCGTGGTTGTTATTAGTAACTCGTTGAGTAATTCATCATTCGTTACATCGCGCTTGTCCTTAGCTTCCTATTTATTATTTTTGATCTTCTTCTATTATTCTCAGTGCGTGTTTTTTTTATTTTTTATAAGCTGTATTTTATTGTATATATTTATATGTTATTGCTGTTGTAAAGCACCGACTGAAAAATGTATGCTGGAAGCCCTTTTCCTCATTGTATGGATAATACTTATATGTCTATGTAAGAGTATATTCATATTTTATTAATTAGAAAAATAATATATTGTTACATGTAGCCCGTATTTATTATGACCGTATATATTATTTGACGACCCATTTGGTGTTGCGGTTGAGGTCGGCTGCAACACCAAGGGTTCCGGGTTCGATCCCGGGCAGTACAAACATTGTGTGTGCATGAACATGTCTGTTTGTAATGGTCGGTGTTTTCTATGTATGATATGTATGTATTTACGAAATAAAATGTATTTAAGTATTTATCCGTCGTTTAGTACCCATAATACAGGCTTCACGCTTAACTTGGGGCTAGATAGGCGCTGTGTGAATGTCAGTGGATATTTGTTTTATTTATTTATTTAACTAATTAAGCGACGTTTTCATATGTGTAATAGTTTATATATTAGATAGTTGATGACCGAAATTGACATTTTAAAGATTATATTTGTTTGCAACAGTGAAAAATAATGATAATGGCAAATATGCGGTCGTACGTAGCATGGGTGAAAACTCACAACACACAATACATTAATCTGTTGTCTACGCGCGTGCTGCGTTCGAGCGGATATATAAAGCTAGCCTCGAAAGACTTATATGTGAAGACCCATGTGGATAAATGTATAAGAAGTTTGCCCATAAGGTTCAACTGCAACGCTTGTGCATTCCAAATAGTCCTGGTTTCCTGAAATGATATGCTGTTCAAATGCAAACAAAAATGTATAAATACAGCTGCGAAGATCCGTCAATTAACCCCCGTGTTCAGGGAAAGGTAAATTTTCAACGGATTGAAATAATAACTTGTAATTTGCAAGGCGTTGTTACTTCAAGTTGGTTTAAACTGACTTTATGTTATATATAATGAAATTACATGCGGTTTGCAATTTTGTACGTCGTACATTTTCAAAGGTGATCCCAAGTTTTAACTTTGCGTGTATTGAAATACGTATTAACTTTTAAAATTCTTTAATGAGTTTTGAGTAAACAAATAATTTTCCAAAGATTATTATTTTGTTTTAGAAAGTTATTGATTGAAATCAAACTTCTAATGGTTTTTGTTAACAAGAACATTTAAATGTTACATTTTACTTGAGTATGAATGAATACAAGTGTCTGTTATTGAACAATAATGTGATTCATAAGCTAGCTTAGGTGCTTAGATTCCTAGTTTTTATTAACTATACTGACGACTGAGGTACCAAACATACCAAACGTACCAAACATGTACTCAATTGCGTTGCGACAGGGCATTTGATTAACGATCGTGAAAGTCGAGCTACTATCGCAGTGGTTAGAAAACGGGTTACAAAAAATTATAATTCTGAAGTCATGCTTAGAAGACACGTGAAGCCCATTTGTTCCCGGCTACTGTTTTATGGTTCGCCAATCAGAATTCAGCCGCGTTAGTGTTAACATAGTTATAATTGTCCATAGCCATTCTATCGTGAGCACCTGTTCCCTGCTGTGGGACATTATGGGTTGATTTATTAGCATGATCTACGCAAAAACCTGTCTCTTCAACTGTTGCAGTCCTGTGCACGACAAGGTCTCCCCCATTTTGTGACAGATATCCTGGTCGTCCACCTAAAAAATAAACTAAATCCTCATAGATATGTGATATAAATAATAGCAATTTATAAAATATATTCAATACAAAATGCAAAATAATATTTTTAATTAAATCAAACAAAAAAATAATTACACATACCAAGTATGAGCTACAAAGATCAACTCTAGAATGAAGCATTTCGAAGTTAATTGGAATGGCAGTTTGTGTTTTAGAAACGATTTCACATAATTGTTTCACTAATATATTTTTCTTTTTTTCCAGATTGTTCTTCTGAATTAATGCAAACTTAAACAGCAATCGTTGAAGGTATGCATATTATTTTTCTTAGTTACTTTCTATATTTCAAAATATTATTATAGACGTTCAATAAATTCAAAAAGATGCTACGTTTATCCTGCCCAAGAATCCAGAAAGGAACACCTTTCTGTATTATTATACCCTATTTCTAAAACACTGTAGTCCCTGTATACCTTTATCTAGTCTAGGGACTTACAACTCTAAGGAGCTTTAGCCTAATTCTATATAAACCGTCGCCGTCGTAATATGCGACCTCAAATTAACCCCGAAGGTCGTAAACGAAGTAGAGGCAACTACTATAAAGAATATTATAGTAAACACATCTACTTTTGGGTGCTATAAACATAATATGAAAGCCCTAAGTTTCTCACTCACTTCGTTGTTAGTTTAGTTAATTTCTGAGACCAATGTAATGAACATTTGCTTGAACGTAAGATTCATTTTAGTTAGATTACCTTATTTACTTCATATTTGACTTATATAAATAGTATGTGTTTAACATTAGTTATGGCAGAGAAAGAAAGATTTATTTCTTTCTTCTTTCTATTAGTTATGACCTTTGTGTCTATTGTTATGGTAAATTTTCAATCAGAGGTGAACTTTAGATTGTTTTTTTGCTTTAGATCTGTGAATTGATGATATAATTCAATAAATATTTTTATAAAGATCACTATGGTTTTAAACTTTTAATGTAGTACAGTCGCAGGAATATACAGCTCTTAGGTGCTCTAAGTTGTAGCCTAAAGACACATGTGTCACACCATCCCTAATTTGTACGCTGCCCCGAGCGTGCTACGTTTAATAAAGCCAGAACTTTTAGTATATTATGAATTCAGATAACAAAATTAATATCTATTCATATTATTTAGCATATTAAGTAAAAACCAAAATCATGAACAACATTTTTCTGAATTGGACTATTTTAGCAGCGTTTTACTAAAAGCTGAGTTTTATATTTAGAAGTTTTTTAGTCAATTATAAAAATATCATGTTTTATATATAATATCGTCACAGTGTCATCTAGTTCGTATAGTACAGTCTATATATACTACTTCCACACCTGACTTTTTGTCAAGGATTGGTGTTAACCGTTTAGACGGCTACTCGCCAAGGTGTTCGATCACTGGGCAGTGCAAACATTTTGCGGATGATGAACATGTATGTTCTGTATTGGCCTGGGTGTTTCTTTGTTATAATATGTATGTATTTACAAAAAAGTATATAAGTATAGTATGTAATGTTTGTCCGTAGTAACG
>PQWD01003590.1:144173-181543 GCA_019425675.1 Leucinodes orbonalis | reverse complement strand
ACAGATGGAACAAAAAGTTTTATTTAATAAACGTCTTCAAGTTACACTTTAATTAAACAAATCACTGTAATACTTAATGAGACTACAGTCAAATTAAAATAAAATACACGATTGTACCCATAAACAAGAGATGAAACATTGGAGTATTTTTTTACTTACTACATTTTTGTTTAATTGCCTGATGCATTTTTTTTATTCCTGAACTCGCGCAAATTTCTGATTATGCGAATTATTAATTTAAACGTTTTTTGTATTGTACCTACAATGTTCTTTTCACCTTTCTTTAACGCTGATAATGTATAATAGTATATTTTCATTAGTAAAATGATTCGTGTTAAAATGCGGTCCCGAAAAGTCGTTAAGTTTTTGCGGATCCACAATTAGCTAGTTATATTATGCAATACCGATGAATGATTAATTGATTAAATAAATCAGTCAGTATCTTTTTTAACACTCAGCACTTTGCATTTCGTAAGGTTTCGTGAGGTTTTGCCAGAGTTCAAATTGTCTTTCTTTAACTATTGGATCATCTTTCTATATTATATTTGCATTATACTAGGATTGGCAGTTCAACACTTTGCGTGAGGTCACATCAACGTGTGAGAAACGCCAGTAAAATATGTTTTATTTATAACAGAGAAAAAAACTATTCTTACAACAGCTGTTCGGTACGGAGTTATCGTCATTTGGAAACTTTGCGTTACATTAAAGTTATTTTTAAATTGATTTGGACAAGAGAATCTTTCCGTATATTTATTTTTATTAATTTATTTAGACAACAAAACAGACATTTTAAATTAAGTATCTAGCCAGATTAATATCCTACCTACGTTGACACATCATTTTTTTTTATTTTGCACTAGGTTGAGCTTCATTTATACATTATTTACAAATAATTTACAGTATTATTACAATTTATAACTCATCCAAAATAAGTTGAGTTGCCCGTCTGAACACATTCATTCTGCCATCAAAAATATCTCCACTGATAATTAATTGTAGAACTGATACATTCTCCGTATGGGGTTGTAAAAGGATAGTTGAAATGATTATAGAGGTATAATAATTAGAGAAGATTATTGATTTCCAATATCCACGTTGCTAATTTTCGATTACGGTTGCTGCAAGTTTTTACGCACAATAAGGTTATTCAACTTGCAATTTTCTAACCATTCTGAGAAAAATAAGTGACTCACTATGCGTTTTGTCGCGGGGTTCAAATCGCCGACTCGCGGAACATGTCATAATCTAAACCCTAGACTAGACCATGGAGGCAGAAAAGCGAACACCAGGTTCATCCCTTATTAATCCAAGTATGTTCTCGATAAGAAGATCCATTATATCAGTATCGAGAGCAACGTGCATCATGGCCGCGAGATTGGCTTGGCGCCATGCTGCAGCATTGTTTACATTTATACCAGCACCCGGCTGATTAGTTCCATTTTTATCACGCTATAAATCATCGGAAAGTTCAGAACTGAATATGTGTACGCATGCAATATTGATGAGAATGAAGTAGCGGAGTACTATTATTAAAAGTGAAATTAAGTACTTAACTAAAATTTTCCTACAACCCACTACGACTCGTCGACTCCATCGGACTGGCAAAATGACATTATTAAAAATGTAAGAAGTAACATATCATAATGATAAATCCCGCCATTAAAGACGTGACTCATAAAAAAGATACCTACGTTTCAATTTTTTTATTCAATTTGAGATAGATAATGTTTTACCAAAGAATTTGTAATTGTAACCAAATCAGCAAAAAGGCATTCCCAGGGCCAAAATCTGAATGCAACTATATTTATAATAATAATAATATTCTGACGAAAGAACTGAATATAATTTAAAATCAAATTTAATAGTATCACAACAAAACTATGCGAAAAAAAACGAATGTGGTGGTTAGGTTAGTATTGCCAGATACGTATTATTTTTTGCTATCCAAGATGAGTAATTATATCAATATTGCGTTTGTGACCGAGGCACGAGGCCCCTTGGACCGCGAGGCCGTAGGCGGAGGCCCACGTCGCCAACTCCTTACCTCGGCTACATAAAATACATCACAGGTATCAAGCCTGCACGTAACTAGTATTTACTAGTTCTCAATTAGAACGTTGAGGCACGTATAAGCAATTTTAAGTCCGTTCAAGCTTATGCAGAATTACGGTCATGTTCACTTTAATAACGACAAATGGCGTAGTTCGCATGTAGCAAGCATTACAAATTCATTAAAGCAAAACGGTATCTATGTTTACTACTTAGGAGAACTAAACTCGTGCTGTGTTAGAACAAAAATACGTTTAGTTTCCGTAAGTAAGTTTATTGGTATTAATGTAATTCAATATCTTAACATAACATAGGTACTGGCATATGCTTTGTTGTGCATAAATAGGAAATCCGAAGGATCCGACATAAAAATTATAAAATAATTATTTAATCATTTCTATTTACGTAGCTAAAAATTATTTTTTCTTATTAGTTTGAAGTCGGTTTTTTTTTGGAAAGAATTACTTTTTTATAATTTTGAGAGTTTCGTTATAAAAATAATTACTGGAATACATATTATAGTATAATAAAGTAGTAATTGCACTAAGTCGACTTTTAAAAGTTTGATTTCTCTGGTCACTCTTCATCAAACCCTGGCTCCTTTATTATGAACCTCCACCTCTAAAGTATCCTCTTTCCAACAAAAAAAGAGTTATCAAAATCGGTTCATAATCGACGAAGATATCTGATATAGAAAAAGCATATATACGGTCGAATTGAGTTACCTCCTTTATATAAGTCGATTAAAAATATTTTTTGTCAGTTGTTTGTTCCGGGTAAACTCAAATGCTATAGCCATTTGATTTTACCGTTTCCAGATTTGGACAAGACTATTTTTGGCCGGTAGCTGATGTATTAAGGAAAATCTTAGGCCACTTTTATTTGTTATTTTCAGTTTTGTTTTACTGCAGGAGAATATCTTATACAGCGGATAATACAATAGGTAATTTATTTATAACTAGCTATAGTTATAAATAAATTAATAGATTAAACATAAATTGTATTGTATTTATTTATTTAAATGCAAATGAAATAACAATAATAATTGTTTCAGACAAAGTCTATATGAATGGGAATGTCGTTATGATTTTAATTTATGGATTTTTAATTTCAATAACGTTCTTAGTTTTAGTGAGAAATAAAATTTTAATGTAATGTTTTAATGTAGGTTAAAAAAACGAATTTCATTTTTATTTCTTTATTTTATACTAACCAACAGCCATCTTTACTAGTCACCAACCTCGACCGACAATTAACAATGTCACTATACAGTCACTGCGATACTTCAGCAAGGGTTTAGTGTACCGCCATCAATCTTCCCGACAATGGTGCGAATGGGACGCGTAAAACAATCGTTCCCGAGACCATCTGTTACTGTCAGTATCCAGACACCTTGGCTGTGAACTTACACCTGTCCCTTCTTCACGACCAGGGTCCCAATTCTGATAACAACGAAGGCCCCGATTCTGTTAATTTTGAAATGCGCTACTAGCATCGATATTGTCTCAATAGTAAGATTTTGCACTTATTGGTTCTGTTTTATGGTAGATTTAAATTGGTAACACCATTAGACAACTGATTCTACTATAATTGAATTTTGAATCATCAGTGACATCCTTTCTTTTCTTTGGGAACCTAATACCATGTACATATAGTTAACAAAAATTTCACAAAAAAAAAGATTGAATTATAAATAAAGATGTTTTGCATTCACAAAACGCTGACATTTGACAAGAATGACAAGTAAAGTAAGAGCGCGGGAATCGACATCCTCTTGGGTTGAAATTGTGAACCTGTTAATTCCTTTGTAAATCGAGAAATTCATAGACAGCATCTTCACCTAACGCTATGTGTTTTAAGAAGACACATAATTATAGCATTACATTGAGCAATTCGATAAATTATTATAGCTCTTAATTCAGCACGCCCACGCCAACCGCGCCACCGCACTTTCGCCGCCCTCTGTCACACTGAGTTTAACATCTATATGACCGAGGGCGTTTTCAAAGACAATGGATTTATTGTTTCTGAACAAATAAAATGCAACGATGCTGATTATCATCTGGTCGGAATTTTTGATGTTAATAATAAAATAAGTGAATAAAACATTAGTATATTATGAGCTGGTTAACTCGATACTTAAATATCCGGAAATTTTAATTAGCAATAAAAATACATATAAAACTTACTTACCTTAAAGTTGTAATGATTTCATGTGTAAACAGAAAGTTTACATATTGAAAATCGCCGTAAGATTTTGAAGCGTCCGAAATGGAAAAAAAATTGTATAGAAATTAATTGAAATATTTTTTTTTATGTATGTACCAGTATCCTCCGTAGTGTCTTTCTCGTGAAATATAGTGTTTTACACTTTTGTGTTTCGGAAAGAGGGCACTATAGCTAGTGAAACCACTGGCTATCAGGGACTTTAAATCTGAAATCTTGGGTGACGGACACAGGACAGTGTTGACGGAATAGAATGACATTTCTATATATTTGTAACCAGAAATATTATTTATGTAATAACTCCGAAACAGCCTCCTACTTGTACATTGCACACATTACATTTTTGTACAAAAAGAATGACGTGAATCAATTTTTTTTCTAATCTTACCTGAGTATTTCTAGTGAATCCGTAGCCCAAGAATCGCTCGTCGTGCGCTGGCACGGTGTCTGGTGCAACATAAAAGGGCTCATACAGCAGCTCGAAATTGGTCACGTTGTGACTAACGTGGGTCTCCATGCTTTCGTTGCCGCCGCTTGCTTCCCATCTGGAATTGATGCCAATATTAGCATTGGTAATAAAAACCAAAGAAAAAGTTAAATACCCCTAGCTAACAGAAACAGAAAGCAAATTATTTCGGAGAATTAGCCAGGGTATCACATGCAAAATTAAATATTAAATTCATTAAAATATTTTTTCTTTTAGTCTAGTTCGTACAGACACTAAATACTCCAAGTGTATTGAATGGCTCAACAAAATAAAAATAAATATAAAATAGCAGCTTTTAAACACATAAAGTCTTCAAGTTATATAAAACCATCACTAACCTTGAAAAATTTGATGCATACTGGTTATAAATAAACACCTTTCTATGGAATGGTATCGCTAATTTATTCTTAGAAAGTCTAAGCAGATCCGATTTGTTTGCTGGGAAATTTGCAACTCTTCTGTCTAATTCATACGTAGGAACTACATAAGCGCACAACGGGCACTTGGGGGCACTTGCTAAGAACTTATCTAAAGCTTCAGCCATGCCTCTGGAAGGCACTATATCTACATCAACAAGAAAAACGTATGGCGTGTGGCAGTTCCTTCTCGCAAGGTTCCGCAAATGGTTCTGGGGATACGGGTGCCTCGCTCTCCAAGCCACTGTATCCGGTCTTCTTTCTCCAGGAGGCAGAGGCGTCGCCTCACAATCTTTCGCCCAGCTCGGTATAACACCCTGAATTCCAGGTCTTTCAGAAGAAGTCGCAACATGCAATGCAAGTCTGGAGTATACTTCTGGTTGACATCTGAACAACCACATCGCAAATGCACGCAGAAGTCTCAATTCATCGCCTGCCACAAAAACTGCTACCGATATAGGGCCCGACCAATGGGCTGCGATTCGGAGAAGCTCGTGGAGCCTTTCTATAGAGCTCTGCGTGGCCAAGCAAACGTGTCTGTTCATTGACAGTTCGGCGTACATGTCTCCCACTGTGGCGTAATCGAACAATCTGAAGGATCTCGATCCGTCCCATCTCCCCAAGCGTAGGTCGAGTCGCGCTATGGGGTCGTCATCCATGGCGCTGTTTGGGGCAGTATCGAGGCATGGCTCGCACGTAGGCGATTCTGTGACTAGAGGTGTTGTATGCACAGGGCACGATGGTGGATGAAGGAGCCAAACGTTAGCTGCAGCATTGTAGATGATGAGAGCTATTGCTGTTATTGTAACGATGCTCCATTGGCAGCGCCAACGCCACTGTTAACAACAAGTCTTCAATTATTACGATGATCATGATTTCGAGTTTCAGCGTATTTTTTGATACTTTAAATATACATTTCTAATTTTTGTATTCACTACTGCAAAATTTGCTTAACTTATTTAATGGCCAACTGAAGAAAAGATAATCATTAACAAGGGTAAAGAACAGCAAGATTGTATATGCAGAACATTTCTGCCAGAACTCGTGTGTCATCTTTGGTTAGCATCATGTCAGAAGTTATATTAAAAATAATTTTGACGCATAGCAGCGTGTTTAAAATCCTATTCATATAAGATAAACTATTCACTAAGTATACGTTAGGCAGAGTGATTTATAACAGAATGAACTTACGATTTTATCCCTCCGAATCTTCGCCATCGGTCTGTGTAATTTGGAATAAGCCATACCGCGCCAGGACCCTGTCATCATCTGACCTTTAGAATCATTGTCGTCCGCCACGTCTGTAGGTAAAACGTTTATCGATTATTACAAATAAAAGCTGTATTCAGTAATATCATCCATTACGGGTATCGCTATCATCTAAACGGCTCAACTGTTGTTGTTCTGTTTAGGTAATATTAATTTCGATATCGTTTCAAATGTTTATTTTACGGTAATATAACTCTTTGTATTCACACAATCACAATCGAACATGTGCGTGAAAGATATCTAAATTTAAATCATCATCAGCTCATTAAATGTCCCCACGAGCCTACCCGTAACGGGTGTATACTTCACGCACGACCCTTTGAATCTCTTCGCAGGCGTGCGTAGGTTTCCTCACGATATTTTTCTTCACCGTAAGAGCTTCGGATAAATGTACATACAATTTCGAAAAGACGTGGCGGAATTTGACCCTGCAGACTCCAGATCAGAAAGCACAAGTCCACACCAATGAGCCACAGACGCCCTATTATTTTAAACTAAAAAACTTTTTGTAGGAAATGCCGAAGACCCTCTATAACGCTACGCCACAATTAATATGCCGGCAAAATTTTCTTTTCTTGCCTGAATATTTATTGTACAGTATATGTAGAATGCAGAATCTGCAATCGTTCGGAAAAAAAATCGGGTATAATCTTAGATTTCTCTAAAGCTTTTGATAGAGTACACCATTCTGTAACATTAACAAAACTTAATCCGTATGGTATACATAGAAACTTTAGACGGAGGGTCTATTCCTATCTTACAGAGAAACACGGAATTGTCACCAGTAATCTTCTTTTCCAATCACTTTTAGGCAAATTGCTTTATTAGTTAAGCAAAGTTACTACAAATATGAAGGTATCGAGTTATCCACAACAAGTGTCCATGCATATTTTACTCAGAACACCTTGCGTCTGATCTACATATATAATTGCCATTGATTTTTAATTATCAATCCTTTATTACAAAACTAATCTTAAAAAAAATGTATTAGGCACTTCATACAATCAATATGGACGGTAGTAATCAGTCAACTACGATATTTATAAAATGAGAAATAGAAGAAGAGATTCACATTATCATAAATACAGAGAATTTATAACAAAAAGATCACTGTATAAAGCTCATTTCATGGCAGTCATGTTGAAGATATAGTGATATGTGCAAGTTTATGATCCTAAAAATAAATCTTAACAATTTAAAGATTTTGTGTTTAAGTGTAACGTTGGTATATAAGTGACAAACTGTTTGTCACCTAAATAATAAATAGACACCTACCACAAAGGTAATGAATGATCGTGTTGGCTAATATTAAATACTCGTAGTAATGTGAAAATACAAAATATTACAAGCAATAAAAATAAAAATGATATCGTCATTTTAGTTGTCACAAAAGAAATTAGTGAACCAAAATATCCCAAAAAAGAACCGAAACTATTGCGTGTCGATTAAAATTTAACCCTGAAAATACACATAATCAAACTTGAATCTAGCTGATAAACATCGCAAGGACGATACTAGCTTTACTTACATGCTCGCAACTTTAGCATACTCAATTTAACTTTAAATAAAAAGTTTAATACATTTATTATACTATCTACTTATTAACGGCGCTCTAAATAAATAAATACAGAAAATATTAAAAATATTGCAACATGTTAAGACATGTTGACTGGCTGTTGCGTGAAATCTATAGGCACTAGTTTTATGAATCTTTATTGTGTAATTTTTAATTTACTAATACTTAAATTTTTTCTAAACACATGATACAAATTCAGATTCAGACCAAAACAAAACAAAAGTTCTTGCTCACAAATGTTTGTAGGTACGGCACGAGAATCGTACCCGGTATATGAGCCGACAATACATAATAGCTCTACATTTCTGTTAACTTATATCTTTGAATATGTTTCCTGATGTTTTTCCATTCTTTTTAACTCGTCACTTAAATTAAGCACGTACCTACTCAGTTTTACCATAGGCACGATTGTACGAGTAATTTCACCTTCTTAAGTAAACCGAGATTATATGCTATTGCACTATCTTATTGATGTATGAATGAAGTGAATTATTTTTAAATTACGCATTACTTCAGTATTCACAAACAGTTCACATAAACCAATCACGTTATATTATTTTGCAACAAGCTACTGTTTAGGTACCCATACCTTTGTAAATAAGGTACTTATAAGATCTCATGTAATAAACAAGATCTCATACCTTTTTGAAAGAAGAACGGATTTTATAATAATGCATATTTAATAATCTGTTTTGAGGTTACTATTGCACAAACGATTTATATATTGCATAAAGAAATGTGTAAGCTCAGGCACTAATTATTATATGACATGGGCTAAAAAAATTACATGCAAAAAAGTGGTAAACACTCACCAGTGATATACTGCTAGTGTTTTGGTTATTTTGTTTCCTGGTTCTGATTATATTACAACAAAAACAGATGACAGTCTGATGGCTCGGTGAAGTACCGCGCATGTGTAAAAGCGGGGGCATGCGCAATAAGCAATTGCAATCCAATGAATATTACTGAGCAAAATAATGTTTATGATCTATTTTTGTGTGATAATTTGAACATGTCTGTTTGTAATGGTCTGGGTGTTTTCTATGTATAATATGTATGTATTTACGAAAAAAAAAATGTATTTAAGTATATTATCCGTTGTTTAGTACCCATAATACAGGCTTCACGCTTAACTTGGGGCTAGATGGCGCTGTGTGAATGTCAGTGGATATTTATTTATTTATAATCCATCACGATAATTCTTCCTTATTGTGTACTTATGGGTAGTCTGCTTGGAGTCCTATGAAACTAAGAAGTTTTCTATATGATGTAGGTATCATCATCATCAGCTCATTAAACGTCAGTGCGGAACGGCCGACTTCACGCACAGCCTTTGAATCTCTTTGCAGGCGTGCGCAGGTTTCCATACGATGTTTTCCTTCACCTTCAATTTCGAAAATTCGAAAACATAGGTATTGGTACGTGGCGGTATTTGAATCTGCGCCCACCCGAACAGAAGGCAACAGTCCACACCACACCATAGAGCCGCCGAAACTCTAAGTAGGTATGTTAGTCCCTAATGAAGCAGACAGACCTATTCAAACCATCGCAGTCCCCTGCTGAACATAGATCTCCTACATTCAGCGCTAGATATCCTAGTCCTCCGCTTTTCTCATCCAGTCCAGCGACCGTTTAAAAAGCCTAAAGATAGGAAGATATATCTTCTGGGTTTTAAAGTATATTTATCGTTAACAAAATACCAGTGAACTCGTTACTAGTTGGTAGACTCGAAACTGAGTCGTCTAGGAAGGTACCACCGCAGTGAGAGATATCGTCCCGTGAATCATGAGCGTTATATTATCTGTGGTGTTATCAACGGCGGATCCAGGGGGAGGGACATGGGGGTCATGATTCCCCCCCCCCTTAGCTATCTTAGACTTTACTAACGTACATTAACAAAATACCTTATAAGTTCTTAACTTGACTACTACTATGTAACCCTCTCCTGGCGCCTAACCTGGATTCGCCCTTGGGTGTTATGCACTTTTGTGTTATAGCTTATTAACCTTACATATGTCGTCTCTGGTGACCAGAACAGTGTTAACGGAAAATAATGACTAAGTTGTCATATTAATTTCCTTTATAGTGCACCTGTCATAGTATGGAATATTATTTACCACCAGGTTATTGAACTGATCGTCCCGTTCGCTTAATAGAATAAAAAAACTGACATCGAATCTCTGTTTCGCTTAAGTTCATGTAACAGCTAGGTACCTAATCCTTTAGCCATCTATGAACACTGTTATGATATGGGATATCTGTGTAACACTTCAGCGAACGAAAATATAAGGCCACACGCACCTTCGTTATTCGCCGCGAGAGAGACAATTTACCTCATAAACAATATCCTCATCGTTGAACTGCTTACCACTAACGAACGAAGACACCCATCAACCGATATTTACATAACCGATATTCACGTTTTCAGAAGAAATAGGTACAAATGAATCATATTTACAGAGAAATGTAGCCCTGGCAATGGATAATATTGAAATTCGGTTGTTTGTAACAATAACAATCAACAATGGACGACAAATTGGCTGTTTTGCGTGTTGACTTACTGTACATAACTTACGAAGCGCGGGAGTGCTCTGAATTACGAACGAATGCTTAATATATATCGTGCGTATGGCAACGTGCACTAAAAGTTACTGATCATGCGATCGACGCAAAATCAATTTACCTACTAGCAAACCTAATCCCACATAAAGATTTCATGTAAAATGTTGCAAAGACGACCACAAAAGGTTTGCGCTGTAAAAATGATATCAGATCTCATGTAGAGCCAAGCTTTTGAATCTTCATGACCTAACCCTACTGACCCTTACTTTAACAAATTTTACATTTTTCCCTTTTTTAGGGGATGGGGGCCGAATAACATAAGTTTATAATTTTTTTGTTGGTTGTATACTCAACTTAGTTTACATATCAAATGTCAGCTTTCTAGCACTTCAGGAAGTAGCCTTACATTTTGATGATCATCAGTGTGTCAGTGACGAAATCGGCGTATTCTAGATACCAATAAATTCTAGAGTACCTAATTTGTGTGTTACAATCCATAGATACTTATACATAGATTTTATTTTTTCAATATTTTTTCATATTGCCCCCCCGTAAACCGCATAATTATATTTTGAATAATTTTCTGGGGGCACGGTAGTGTCCTCGTCAAGACGAGCCCAGCGAAGCGCAAGGTCACTACCGTTATTAATTAATACTCGAGTTATTTATTATTTATCTTAGAGATACTGTTACGGCGTTGCCTGAGGCGGTTGTGTTAATTTTTGCATCCGGTGTACACGGAAGATCAGTGTCGCGGTGCATTTATAAGTAGTACCTCGATATAAAGCTGAGTGGACACTTTCAGTGTCCTTACTTTCAATTTAGATGCAAGATTTGATCTATGTATCATAAATTAATATGTTTGGCACTGAATAAACGATTTATTTTTATTATTACCTTTTCTCAAAGTGTTTCATCGTTTTTTTAACTCTCATAAAATTGGTTCCCGATGTACCAGATATTTTTTCGATATGAAACTAATTAAACATATGAAGTATCAATGGAATAGTTATACTTTAAATTCAAAATCTTTTGTATAATATCTTCTATATTTCAAGATGTCTATTGATCTGAGTTACTCAGTCTGGTTGATTTCAAGAATAACGAAACGCACGCAATTTTCTAAACAGTCTTGACACATGTCAAACAGGCATGTTTTTTGAGGTTATGTTTTCATGTTGTGTTTATGAATCTAATTGATCTTTAGTAAAAAACAAAATGTTCAAAATACCACAATGGGAAGACGACGTACCTAAGTCTAAAGTAGATTTCAGTGCTACAAAAAAGGTTTGTTAAAATATTTAATTTTATATCATAATAACCCCTGTTCTTTTGTGGGTGTGTCTATGTGTTATATATTTGTGAAAAAACATATGTTTATTATTCCCAGTCAAAAAATAAAAAATCAGGTTCAGGACCAAATAATAATGAACAATCTTCCAATTCTGTGTCTCCGAAAAAAGGAAAGAATGTTTTCCAGAAGAATAAAACAATTATCAAGCAATCTAATCAAAAATTTAATAGTAGCAGAAATATAAATAATAAAAATTTTGCTAGTACAAATGGCCAAAAGTTTTTAAAAACAAAACAAAATGGTACACATACACTATATAACAATCAACAACCAAGTCAACAATACAATGGTAACATAAGTACATCCATATTAGATAGTAATAAGAAAAAAAAGGCAAAAAAACGAAAACAAGATACAAATTCTCAAACTTCAATTACTAACACAAGTCAGACAAAATCTAAAATTAAAGCCTGAAATCCCAGCTAAAAAGAAAAAACTTGCAAATGTTTCCGAAGAAGGCAGTATTCTAATTCAGCCATCAAAGAAGAAGAAAGTTGATCAAGGTAAAATTGGATTGAATGATGATAATCTTCATTTACCACATCAAGTCAGCAAGGTTGATAAGAAAAAAGAAAAGCTAAAACAAATGTTGCAAATGGAGAACAACAGGAATCATATTAACATCAGTGGGGATAAACTACGCCAGAGAATGATGGACAGGCTTAAATGTGAGTATGTGTGAAATAATAGATGAGGCTGAAACATTCTAGCAGAAAAAACGCAATCAGGGATGACTGACTCAAAAATACTGTTTTCATCTGCAAAATGTTCGAATCGTTTAGATTTTTTTAAACATATTTTATTGGAAACAGCTTTTTTGGGATTAAGTTTTTTTAACTCCCTGGCCATTGTTTTTCTGCTAGATTTTTTTCTGCCAGTTTCTGCCTCATATATAATGAATGATGCTGCTTATCATATAAGATCTATTCATATTCAGTATAAAGAATACCTGCAATTGTAATAAAATGATTAAGAAGGGATAGTAATTGCTTTAAAAAGCAATTGCTATCCCTTGTTAATCATTTTGCTGGGTTATATTGCTAGTTATTTACACCTGATAGGCTGTAGCATTGATTAGTACAAAATAAAACATATTATCTGTTGTGTTAGATTACCTGGCATATTATAAATTTAATCACTAAATTTAGCTATTTATTTTATGCTGGTTATTTAATAAGACTGATTATTAAAAATATCCATTACATTCCTACCATGTAAACATTTTTGAGATTTTATTCATTTATTTATTCAAAACTTGAACGTCGGTGGCTCAATGGTGTGGACTGTTGCCCTCCTACAGGAGGGCTGAGGTTCAAATCCCGCCACGTACCAATGTGTTTTCGAAAAATAAATGTACGTTATCCAACGCTCTTACCGTGAAGGAAAACATCGTGAGGAAACCAGCGCACGCCTTTGAAGAGATTTAAAGGTTGTACGTGAAGTCGTCCAACCCCACTGGCCCGTGTGAACGACTAAGGCTTATCACCTTATATGGGTAGGCTCGTGCCCCGGTGTGTATGTTTTATGATGAATCAAAACTCAAACACTAGTTTCATTTTAAATAATCTGCCAAACTTCACATGCAGGTCAGACCATTGCTTTACTTTTCTGTCTGTCTCCAAAATCCCAACTGAATTGTCACATGGAAACATCTTACATCTATGTATGAGGTTCAAGCTTATTACTTTTTTAGCTGCACAATTCAGATTTCTGAATGAGAAGTTATATACATCTTCGGGAGCTGAGGCTCAGCAGTTGTTCCAGTCGGATCCTCAGGCTTTCCAGACCTACCATGAAGGCTACCAGCAGCAGGTGAAGAAATGGCCAGTTAATCCACTAGACTTGATAGTCAAGAGAATATCCAAAATGTAAGTATGATGATGAGAAAATTGCTATTACTTAAACTGTGTACAAGTAAAATAAAACAATCATGCAGTGCACTCCATATATGCAAATAAGCAGTGCATATCCTGTGCATCCAGACAACCCGGAAATTCGCCAACATATTAAATGATTCGCCCATTTGCCTCTGCAAATTTGAAACCATAAGCACTTTGCTGTCATCAACAGCACTTGTTTGTGATTTGTATCACTCACTTTGCATACACCACTTATTATAATCTATGTGCACGCCACTGCAATTATATAACATAATTGGGTATTTGACACCACTAATCGTTGACGCACTTTTTATGAACTGTCAAAAAGGAACGTTTCCATATATTTTGTATGAGATAATTGAAACGTGACGTCATTGCTCACTAACATCAATTGACCTAATATTTATTGGTTTCAGTGTATTTAAACATACAATATTGCAAATAAACAAAAGTGATCAATGAAACGACATGTAAAATAAAGTGCACTTTTATGAAAATAAGGTTTGGTATTTTATTGCGAATGGTGGAGAATACCGAATTATGATAAAGATTCAAAAAAACTAAAGAATATATTAAATATATTTGTTATTTGATGGTAAGATACTACTGTCCGTGATTGATGTACTTCATCTTTCTGTAAACACTTGCCCTCTTGCTCATGTCACCCAAGACTAGTTTCTGTTAAAACAACTGATGTTGGGTTTATATTACCCAGTAATTCCAACTGTTTGCATATTACAGGTTAGTTCCCAAAGTTTGATGGTGTGTATTCCCAGAAATGTTTATTAACATATGTTTTTTTATTTAATAATTCATAAACATGGGTAATACAGGGTTGGTAAATGATAAAAGGAACTGCCAAGGTAGGCATATGAACATAAAAACTAAATAAAATTCATAAATCAATGACACAAAAGAGTCAAACAAATTTTATCTAAAATTTTCTATGTATAATACAAAAAAAAAAAACAAAAAACTAGTTATATAATTATGTTTATCAGTTATTTACACAGACATCCGAATATACAATTAGACTGGACAAGCCGCCAAGTTTATAGGCAGTCCTAGTGTCGCAATTTCTTTTCGGTTCTTACCTGTGAAAAGTTATTATATTTCTTGGTAAATTTACTGATTCATTGCGATGATGGCATGTTACAATTGCAC
The DNA here is from genome assembly GCA_019425675.1 of Leucinodes orbonalis. Classification (NCBI taxonomy): domain Eukaryota; kingdom Metazoa; phylum Arthropoda; class Insecta; order Lepidoptera; family Crambidae; genus Leucinodes; species Leucinodes orbonalis. The sequence continues at coordinate 166,557 of PQWD01003590.1, read as the reverse complement.
AGGATGGCATTTTGGGAAAAAACGGTAATATCTTCTAATATTCGTGCGTCTTGACTCGTCTCACAGAGCGTAAACTGGCAGCCAGTGTATGCTCGTTGAGCTTACATTTGTCGCACTTAAAAACGCGGCTTGCCCCATCTCTTGTATTGGGAAATCTGTGGTATTATTTAGTACCCATACTACATAACTGATATACATACAGACTTACAGGCTTGGCGCTGTGGCAATGTTAGTGGATATATATTTATTATTTATGTATTTTAGAGCGTCGGTGGCTCAGTGGTGTGGACTGTCGCCTTCCTACCGGGAGGGCTGAGGTTCAAATCCCGACACGTACCAATGTATTTTCGAAAATATATGTACGTTATCCGACGCTCTTACGGTGAAGGAAAACATCGTGAGGAAACCTTCATGCACGCCTGCGAAGAGATTCGAAGGTTGTGTGTGAAGTCGTCCAATCCGCACTGAGCCCGCATGGACGACTAAGGCCTAATCACCCTATACGGGTAGGCTCGTGCCCCTCTGTGGGGACGTTTAATGAGCTGATGATGATGATGTATTTCCAATACAGGCCTAAAAGTCACCTCATAGCGGACATGGGGTGCGGTGAAGCAGCGTTGTCCCGTCGGGTATCCCAGTCAGTCCGCTCGTTCGACCTGGTCGCCCGCGACGGTGTTGAGGCGTGTGATATGGCACACACGCCTCTGCTGGCCTCATCTGTCGATGTCGCCGTTTACTGCCTAGCGCTGATGGGGACTAACCTTACGCAGTACTTGCTTGAGGCGAATAGAGTGTTGAAAGTTGGGTGAGTAAACTTAGTTTGGTTTTACATTAAAGTTTGATTATTAAATTGCTGCATTTGGAGGTGTTCGACAGATAAAAGATTGTTTTCTTGCATAAAAACCACCAACAATGTAACACCGTGAAGTATACTACAAAAAGTACAAGCTATAAGGGAGCTCTAACAAATAAAACGTTTTTTCTGTTTTGTATGTGCTCTCTGTAGTGGAGCCAGTGTCTTGTACGGTTTTTTTACTTAATTTGTTCCGTAGTTCAATTTAATAGTTACGATAAGTGTTTAATAAAATGTAATAATAATAATATTTATTTATTCAGACACAAGGATCCATTGGTTAGTTACAAAATTCTTATATAATATATTAGGAAATACAAAATTAGACAAAATACATTTTTTTTAATATTCTCGTTTGATATGCCTTTTATTAGGCGAATAATTTTGAACAAACTAACATAATATTACTATGTAAAACATAATTGTTGTACCATGTTGCAAGTAAATAATAGATACGTAATAATAATAGATACGCAAGTAGATAGACGTTAATAGAGCGTCGGTGGCTCAATGGTGTGGACTGTCGCCTTCCTACCGGGAGGGCTGAGGTTCAAATCCCGACACGTACCAATGTGTTTTCGAATTTTCGAAAATATATGTACGTTATCCGATGCTCTTACGGTGAAGGAAAACATCGTGAGGAAACCTTAATGCACGCCTGCGAAGAGATTCAAAGGTTGTGTGTGAAGTCGTCCAATCCGCACTGGGCCCGCGTGGACGACTAAGGCCTAATCACCCTATACGGGTAGGCTCGTGCCCCTCGGTGGGGACGTTTAATGAGCTGATGATGATGATGCAAGTAAATAAAGTTTATTATTATTATATCATTTGTTCCCAGAGGGCATCTCCTTATCGCAGAAGTCGAGAGTCGTTTTGAAAAAGTGGACAAGTTTATTGAGGATGTTCAAAAATTAGGCTTCAAATTGAAAAATCTTGATAAAAGCCATACAGTGTTCTTCTTTATGGAATTCACCAAAGTACGCGATCCACCAGCAAAGAAGTCAAAAATGCCATTAATTACTTTAAAACCTTGTTTGTATAAAAGACGGTGAATATATTTATTATTGTGATTACTTGGTTTTATTGATGTTTTAAGAACATTCCCCGATAGCCGCTGCTTCAACAGCCAAGTGGCGAGCGCAAATGGCCCTTGTTGTTTCGACTAGTACTTGTAAATCTCATGTAATGACAATTTCCTAAAAGCCATTAAGTATGTTCACTGCTTAGAATGCCTCCCCAATTCCTTTTATCATTCAAATATTTTGAGACTAAGCCACCACACTGGTCCAGTACTGGGTTTGCTGAAGACGTACGTTACGTATTCCATAGAAGGTACCAAGAGCACTTATAAATGGTTTGGTTCTCTAGGAAAAGTAACAGGTTTTGGTCTACCCCAAAGAATGGACAATGCTCAAACAGTAATGATGAAGAAAAAGCATAGGTATGATTTAGATAAAACAGCGCCCGTATGTGTTAGAGTGGGATGAAAAAGGTTTGCTAAAATAAAAAATATTATTTCGTATATTTCTACTACATTTAATCATTTATTTACAATTTTTATTATTCTCTTACATGTACAATGCAATCATCAAGATATATTAATATTTCTTTTCTTCATTTAAGTAGAGATTTTAAAAACTCGCATTTTATATCTTCGCCACAATATACTTAGTCAAATATAATTCATTGTACTTTAAATATGGATATCGTGATTTAATACATCCCATAATTTTCCTTTACACTATCACAATTTCAGTTCCTCCATAACGTCTTCGGCCTCAGCTCGTAGATTCTCTACTTTTTCTATTAACATCATCTAAAAATAATTAAAAAAACTCATTTTAAATCATCATCGAGTTATATAACTTACAGTACTGCCTCCTAACGAAGAGTGCAATAAGTCGAGTTTTTGGGAAAATTGACTTAAGACCTTTGTATATTTGATTGTTAGTCATAATGTATAAATAGATTTAGAAAAGGTCCAAAGTCAATTTACCCAAAACCTGACTTATTGCACTCTTCGTTAGGAGGGCACAGAGTATTTGTCAGTGGGTCTGACCTGTAATACGAATTATATCATACTTCGCAAGTTCTAAACCTGTTATTTGTTGATTTTTTATTTTATTCCGAAAATCTGGCTTGATAGTATTCTTATACTAGTCATTAACCCTTTGAACGCCAATGACGCCTTAAGGCGGGAGACACAATAGATTTTCTATTGTGTCTGGATTCCCGGCGTTCGATGGGTTAAACCACAGATTAAATAAGTTAAACATAATACTTCGTATATGAGAATTAAGCAAGTCAAACCCTTAGGCTACACTATTTTATTCTTAAGAAAGAAAGAAAGAAAAAAATCTTATTCAATAAATCTGTTACAGATACTTTTGAATCGTCAATTGTTATTATTATCATATTTTTTGTGACTCTACCACCGGTTCGGAATAAGTAGGATCTTCGAGAAGAGCCGGCAAGAAACTCGAGTTACTCTTTTAATCTTTTTATATCAGTGGTTACAGTTTTGTCATTTACCTACAAATAGCTTTACAATAATTTATTACAAAGATTTTGTAACTGGAACACTAAGTGCAAGACCACACATCTTTATCCGATAAATATTTTTCTATTGTATAGTAACCTTTTTTCATGAGGGTTTTTTTAATCTTTAATTTAAACTGGTGAAAATATAATATAAGACTTAGATAAACAATAAACTATATGCACAATCAAGAAGAAATATCAAGCAAAAAATCCAAGCCGCTTGACACATTGTACATTATTACTGTTATATTTATGACATAAATTATTCATTGAAATTTTTACCTTAAGACGTCATTAAAAGGGTACAAAAGCACGAGCATACTATTATGTCACTGACATGTAGCGACCGACGTGATTATGACTGAATTATGTTTCCTACTGACGCGATATGCAAATTTTTACATCGGACACTTTTTTTGACGACCCATTTGGTGTTGCGGTTGAGTGGTCGGCTGCAACACCAAGGGTTCCGGGTTCGATCCCCGGGCAGTACAAACATTTGTGTGCATGAACATGTCTGTTTGTAATGGTCTGGGTGTTTTCTATGTATGATATGTATGTATTTACGAAAAAAAATGTATTTAAGTATATTTATCCGTTGTTTAGTACCCATAATACAAGCTTCACGCTTAACTTGGGGTTAGATGGCGCTGTGTAAATGTCAGTGGATATTTATTTATTATTTATTTATTTATTTTAAGTAAGACTGCATCTACTTAGTTTATTGTTATATAAGTTATAAAAAGGAATGACATTTACGTGTTGTTATAAATAAATTTCAGGGCTGAACAAATTTCTCTTCAACCTATTGCAGTCCACTGCTGGACGTCTGGCGCAAAATGGGGGAGACCTATCCCCCATTTTCAGACATCCAACAACTTTAATAGCACCATTAAAACCTCACTGCTGTTGTCGCTAACATATATAGAACTTGGCTCTTATTAACCATTGATGTTTTTGTTATTATTATTACTCACCCTGGCAGCACTGATAAGGTGAGTCGCAGCGGTGCGCGACAAATGATCTACAGAATTGATCAAGTCATCTGCAGACGCTTTCGCAACGTCTTCTATCCGCTTGAACCCTCCTCTCATCAGCTGAAGCGCCCTGGCCTGTATAATAAGAATTCATTAGTCTTTATCAAGACACGCGGTAGTGTGTAAAGCTTAATTCAAGTAACAAAACTGGCAAGTAGAACCGTGTGTTACACAGACCATATGGAGCCACTTTAGAACTCATCATAACTTGGCTCTCATTTCACGTTTATGTTTTGGTTAGGTTAGTTCTTAACACATGCATTTCCTTGGATTTCGACCTAAACCCCTTGACTGTAACGACGTTTTGTGTGTTAAATTAAGTTAAATTCTGTTGGGTGTTGGTTTTTTATGTTTAAGGGTACAGGACGGTCAGGCCGCGCACCCGAAACGACAGATGTTAGGTCTCTTATACCCTGTAATTTCACGAGCTACAGTGCCCTAATCCCGAAACACACGTGTGTGTTTCGGGATTAGGGCACAGAACACAAGTGCATAAACTTCTGTTTCACGGGACGATATCTGGCACTGCGGTGGTACCTTCTTAGACTCAGTATCGAGTCTACCACCTAGTAAAATGTTGTTAATTTCAAATTTAGAAATGACTTTAAATAACATAGGAAGTGCAGGGATATGGACAATTCTGTACTGTCACCAATAGAATCAATTAAGTTACAACTAATAACCTTTTTAACGGACGGCAACTCCATCAACTGGTGCAATTCAGGCGCAGCGCAATGCTGTAACCTCGGCGCTAACTCCCGCAACAAGGAGCCGAACCACAGCAGGCCCAGCTCGTCGCAGACGCGAGACGCGCCCGAGGCCAGCGCGCACGCCCCACTCATGGCGCCTTGTACTGTACCGCGGGGGACGGTGTACCTGATATGTACAGGGTCAAAACGCGTGATTTGAAGAACATCCCCCAAATATATAATATATTTCTTTCAAATATGAGGCTCGAGTGGACAAATAAGGCCTATAGGGTAGGCTCGTGCCCCTCGGTGGGGACGTATAATTAGCTGATGATAATGATGAGGCAAATCTAATGATACAATAATTAAATATATTTAAACCTAAAACATGTTAAATACTTAACGATTGACCAATATAATACATATTACAAAAAAAAAAAGAAAAAAATGTTGACTAAAAAAATCAATTAATGGGCCGCCCGCGCGCTAAATAAAGTAGTACATGATCATTTTACATAATCAACCTACAATAGTGCCTGAATTACGGTAAGGAATAGAGACAGCAGTAATCGTGAACCACAGCAGGCCCAGCTCGTCGCAGACACGAGACGCGCCCGAGGCCAGCGCGCACGCCCCACTCATGGCGCCTTGTACTGTACCGCGGGGGACGGTGTACCTGATATATACACCTTGCTATCATGAATTATACCACTGGCTGGTATTGTAAGGTGTGGTAACTATAAATTGATAGCACCGTACCGCGGGGGACGTTGTATCTGATATATATAGGGTGAAATCGAGAATATTGTCATTTTTTTGAAATAAGAATCTACACGTGATTTAAAGTACATCCCCCAAATATGAGGCAAATCTATTGATACAAAGCAAATATATTTCAACCCTAAATATCATGTAAAAAACTTTACAATTGACCAATAATACATATTACATAAAATGAAATAAAATGCTGACTTCAAAAATCATTTAAAGGATGTCCGCACGCTGAATAAAGCTAAATATCATTGTACAATAGTGCCTAAATAACAGTAAGGGCAATAGAGACAGCAGTAATCGTGAACCACAGCAGCCCAGCTCGTCGCAAACACGAGACGCGCACGCTCCACTCATGGCGCCTTGTACTGTACCGCGGGGGACGTTATACCTGATATATACAGGGTCAAGACGCGTGATTTGAAGAACATCCCCCAAATATATATTTCTTTCAAATATGAGGCTCGAGTGGACAAATAAAGCCTATAGGGTAGGCTCGTGCCCCTCGGTGGGGACGTATAATTAGCTGATGATAATGATGAGGCAAGTAGTACATGATCATTTAACATAATCAACCTACAATAGTGCCTGAATTACGGTAAGGAATAGAGACAACAGTAATCGTGAACCACAGCAGGCCCAAGTCGTCGCAGATACGAGACGCGCCCGAGGCCAGCGCGCACGCCCCACTCATGGCGCCTTGTACTGTACCGCGGGGGACGGTGTACCTGATATATACACCTTGCTATCATGAATTATACCACTGGCTGGTATTGTAAGGTGTGGTAACTATAAATTGATAGCACCGTACCGCGGGGGACGTTGTATCTGATATATATAGGGTGAAATCGAGAATATTGTCATTTTTTTGAAATAAGAATCTACACGTGATTTAAAGTACATCCCCCAAATATGAGGCAAATCTATTGATACAAAGCAAATATATTTCAACCCTAAATATCATGTAAAAAACTTTACAATTGACCAATAATACATATTACATTAAAATGAAATAAAAATGCTGACTTCAAAAATCATTTAAAAGGATGTCCGCACGCTGAATAAAGCTAAATATCATTGTACAATAGTGCCTAAATAACAGTAAGGGTAATAGAGACAGCAGTAATCGTGAACCACAGCAGCCCCAGCTCGTCGCAGACGCGAGACGCGCCCGAGGCCAGCGCGCACGCCCCACTCATGGCGCCTTGTACTGTACCGCGGGGGACGGTGTACCTGATATATACACCTTACTATCATGAATTATACCACTGGCTGGTATTGTAAGGTGTGGTAACTATAAATTGATAGCACCGTACCGCGGGGGACGTTGTATCTGATATATGTAGGGTGAAATCGAGAATATTGTCATTTTTTTGAAATAAGAATCTAGGTACACGTGATTTAAAGTACATCCCCCAAATATGAGGCAAATCTATTGATACAAAGCAAATATATTTCAACCCTAAATATCATGTAAAAAACTTTACGATTGACCAATAATACATATTACATAAAAATAAAATTAAAATGCTGACATCAAAAATCATTTAAAAGGATGTCCGCACGCTGAATAAAGCTAAATATCATTTTTAAGACGCGCCCGAGGCCAGCGCGCACGCCCCACTCATGGCGCCTTGTACTGTACCGCGGGGGACGGTGTACCTGATATATATAATAATATTGATACTATCGTTTGAGCTCGGGATTCGAATCTCGTCACGTCTTTAGACGACGTCGAAATTTAGGTATATACCACGTTTTGACAAGCGTATCGTGGGTTGCGATACACAGAAAACTTAGAAAAAGTGGCTAAGGATGGTCGACACTTAGGGGGGACTACTGGCTGGTAATGTTAGGTGTGGTATGTATAAATAGATATTTGAATTTAATAAGACATCACTTCTACCCATTATCATTTTACATAATAGTGCCTGAATAACAGTAAAGGAATAATCGTGAACCACACCAGCTGGTATTGTAAGGTGTTGTAAATATAAATAGATATTTGACATTAGCAAATCCACGACATATTGTTTAATAGAGTTTTCTAAGTGCGGAAACCAACCCCACTGACATAGAACATAGAGTTAAAAAAAATTAGCTTATCACAGAAAAGGTAGGTATGTATTCAAAGTGAGGATGAAATACTCAAAAACAATGAAATATCACATCTCCAGAAAACTAATCATGACATCAAGTCATGAGTATTTTACTGCTGGCAAATTGTTCTTACGTACGTTATCCGATGCTCGTACGGTGAAGGAAAACATCGTGAGGAAACCTTCATGCACGCCTGCGAAGAGATTCGAAGGTTGTGTGTGAAGTCGTCTAATCCGCACTGGGCCCGCGTGGACGACTAAGGCCTAATCACTCTATACGGGTAGGCTCGTGCCCCTCGGTGGGATGTTTAATGAGCTAATGATGATGATGATAAAATTGTTCTTAATGGTTAAAAATACGTAACCTGTTTTTAAAACAGCAGATATATAAACAATTCAGGAAATAGAATACTTACTTTTCGGCTACGACGGAAAACGGCACTTGGTTCCATAAGTCGTGCAGCATCAAAGCCACATAAAATCTACATAGAACCCTCTCAGGAACATTCTAGAAATAGGAAATTTGCATTTGTTTTCGGTAACATTCTCAAAAAAAAGGTTAAATAAATATAGAATACCTTCGTCTTGGTTCGTTACCTTGGTTTAGGTCGTTGCGTGATCCGGGGGTCGTGGGTTCAGACACCACGGGAAGAACGCATAGTGAAAGTCACTTTGTGCGATATTTCCCAGTTTGGTTAGGTTAGGTTTCATCACATGAATTAGGTTTCATCACATGAAACATTTCTGGTTGAATCACATGTTATTCTAAAAAGAAAGACATTTCTGTGCTTCGTAGGGCATGTAAAACCATCGTTCCCGGTCAGTGGCGTAGCTAGTAAGCGACGCAGGCCATCGCCCAAGGCCTCGCGTCCATAGCATAGGGGCTTTGCACTCAAAGGGGCCTCACACCCAAAGGGGCCTAGCGCCCAAAGGAGCCTCGTACCCACAGGAGCCTTGTACCCAAAGGGGACTCGTACCCAAAGGGTCCTCGTACCCAAAGAGCCCTCGTACCCAAAGGGGCCTTGCAACCACAAGGGCCCTGCTTGTGATCAATGATTAAAAAACTGAACACCGACAACAAACTTCTAAGTTATATGGCATTTTATTGTTACTTACATAAATACTTCACTATTGATGTGAACGACCACGAACACAAAAAGTTTGGCTAATGTAAGGTATACTTTTTAGGCAATAAACACCACTAAAGGGCCTCGCTATAGCCATTTGCCCGCTCCTGGGTTACCTTTTACCTTACCGTATTACCTTGCTACGCCACCGATCCCGGCAATCTTAAGATAGTCGTTAAGCCCCATCAAACCGCATTTGCTGGTTTCTTCTCAGTGGAAAACTACCTCCCGAACCAGTGGTAGCTTCATTTGACATTCATAAGTGTTCTATAAGGACCTAAACTGAATAAACACTTTTCATTTTCATTTGGCCCGCGTGGTGGTATACAATCCAATTTCGCCATGACTATGTTATTTTTATTACTATTTTTCGGAACCTTCATTATGTACAAATGGACTATAAGACAAAATAAACTTAAGCGTTAACTTGTTTAAAGTTATGTTTTAAATAATAATATTATGCTGATTTGGGTTATCATACTCACAGTGATGGGTTTCCCAGTCATCATCCTGATCGCATTCATTTCTGTGATGCCCAATATCTTAGCAGTCTGCAAACCTTCTTCTGTTAAATTTCCATACTAAAAAGATTAATAACCTTTATTGTAACTCACATTACTTTCCGCAATCTAAGACAGTATTTTTATATTATTACTTATCATTAAATCGATAAATTATTTATTTCCATTCCACATCATGTTACATTAGGGTGTCTCGACACGCCATAAGCCGAGGTTAAATTTGGGCCGCTTTAAAATAATAAAAAAAAAACATTTAATTAAATATCTCCTGATATTCACACAGCGCAATCTAACTCCAATGAACAGATGTTCAGTCTCTTATACCCGGTAATTTCACTAGCTACAGTGCCCTCATCCCGAAACACAAAAGTGCCATAACACTCCTGTTTCACGGGCCGATATCTGGCACTGCGGTGGTACCTGCCTAGACGACTCAGTACCGAGTCTACGATCTAGTAGTTATCCTAGACGTGAGATAAGTTTTCTTAATAATAGCCGACTTCTTATCGGTCTCACAACACAGGTCATTAAATTATCCAAATACATACGTTATACTTACCAGGGAATAATAATGCCTATAATCAGGTCGGATGCCTATAGCGTCGTGCGGCGTCACCAAGTAGATGAGATGAAGGCTGCCCATCAGCACCAGACCGCGCGAGGCCACTTTCAAATCCTCCAGCAACTGTTTTGTAGTCGCCAGGTCTAAACATCCTATGGGAATTACACTAATATTATAAAAAGAGCGTCGGTGGCTCAATGGTGTTGGATAATTTATGAATTAACGTTCTATTACTTTAATTTTACGTATGAAATTGACGATGAAATGTTTGGATTTCGGATACTTTGGATTTAACATCGTTAGGACAGTTTCAGATATTGATTATAAATAAATAAATATCAACTGAAATAAACACAGCGCCATCTAGCCCCAAACTAAGCATTAGCCTGTAATATGGGTTTAAACAACGAATGAACATACTTAAATACGTTTTTTGTAAATACATATAAAAACCCAGCCCAATCCAAAAGAATATGTTCATGCATACAAACGTTTCTACTGCCCGGGGATCGAACCCGTAATCCTTGGTGTCGCAGCCGATGTCTGGACCATAACACCACATGGTTCGCCAAAATATTAAAAACTAGCTGTTCCCCGCGGTATTACGCGTTATAAGATTATAAGCCTCGCAGCACTCGCGACGCGCGGCCTAAGCGTGTCAAAACATTGCTTTATATTTCCAAAATAAAAAGTTTTTTCTGAAATAAAAGAGGCCTATGTTTTCTTTTACATCAGCTACCTGCCAAAAAAGTCCCATCCAAATCCATTCAGTCTTTTCAGAAATTACTCGGAACAAACAGACATACAGACAAAAATGTAATAAGTTGTTATTTTGGCATATGTACCGTATTCTATTCATATGATTGAAGAAAAACATAGTTATTTTAATATTACAAACAGACACTCCAATTTCATTTACATGTAATATACCTTTTATAGCCGCTCTGCCCAGTTTGCTTACTTCCAGTGTGGCGTCGTCGTGTACGTAACAATTCCTCTCCTCCCCCGGCTCGGACCTGCGGGACTTGTCGCCCTTCACTTCCAACGCTCCGGATAGAATCAACGTTCGTATTGACTCGTCACATATCTCTTTCAAGTTTACGTCTGGACTGCGGAGGGAAAATTTCATTCCAATAACAATATAAAACAACAATGTTATAAATCATAATAATAAATACCCACAACGCCATTTAGTGCCAAACTAAGCATCAGCCTCTACTATGAGTTTTAAACAACGGACTTAAGGTCATGTCAATTTTTGTATACAATACGCCTCGCTTCCCGTGTTTCTGGTTAAAATTTTAATCAGGATGGATCCTTAATAACCTTCATGGTAGCTGGTAGCGTACAAGACAAAAGCGCTCGTAACCTCGGCCGTTCAGCTGCTAGACTTAAAGCTGCAGCACTTACCAAAACCGCAGTCGCCGCTTGTTTTAACTGGCTTGTAGCCACACCCACTTCCTCGTACATCACGCCTCTTTTTCTTTCTTACTGGCAATGAATTAAGAAGTAAAACATATTCTAATGGCCTACCTGGTAGCTAATAGCGTACAAGACAACAGCGCTCGTAACTGAGGCCGTTCAGCCGCTAAGCCCAAAGCTGCAGCGCTTAACAAAAGCGCCGGTGCCGCTGGTTTTAACTGACTTGTAGCTACACCCAGATTCTCGTACAACACGCCTCTGTTTCCAGTCTTACTGGCAATGAATCAATAAGTAAAACATATTCTAATTGCCTACCTGGTAGCTAATAGCGTACAAGACAACAGCGCTCGTAACTGAGGCCGTTCAGCCGCTAAGCCCAAAGCTGCAGCGCTTAACAAAAGCGCCGGTGCCGCTGGTTTTAACTGACTTGTAGCTACACCCAGATTCTCGTACAACACGCCTCTGTTTCCAGTCTTACTGGCAATGAATCAAGAAGTAAAACATATTCTAATTGCCTACCTGGTAGCTAATAGCGTACAAGACAACAGCGCTCGTAACTTCGGCCGTTCAGCCGCTAAGCCCAAAGCTGCAGCGCTTAACAAAAGCGCCGGCGCCGCTGGTTTTAGCTGGCTCGCGGCCGCGCCCACTTCCCCGTATAAAACGCCTCGCAGTTGCTCCCAATCGCGAGACCCGCATAGAATTATACTGTCCCCTGTGTGGAGAAGAATTTATTTCTTATTATTCGTTTTATTATTAACTAGCTGTATTATTACAGCCCGCGGTATTACACGTGTTATAAGATACTCTCCCGCAGTTAAACATAACCTAAAATTGCTTCGTTGCGACGTGCGACCGCCGCGCTGTAAAACATTGCTTTATTTTTCCAAACTAATCTATACTAATATATAAAGCTGAAGAGTTTGTTTGTTTGTTAGAACGCGCTAATCTCAGGAACTACTGGTTCGATTTGAATAATTCTTTCAGTGTTAGATAGCTTATTTATCGAGGAAGGCTATAGGCTACGAGTACTCACGCTACGAGTAATAGAAGCGGAGCAGTAATGAAAAATGTTTCAAAATCGGGGGTTTTTTTCATACTTGGAGCTTCCGCTGCGTACGCTGCGTAAACGGTTAAAGTTACACAAGTCATGTATGAGAGTATTGTTCTCCTTTTAAAGGTCTACAAAAAAGTCCGCGACAGCATATGTCTATCTTTTAATGTTAGCTCACTATAACATATTTTTTGCTAATAAAAAATTCTGAAATTGACCCGAAACCTTAAAGTTGGAGGGAGGGGAAATCCTATGTATAGTAATAAATGAAAGTACCGTGTTATCCCGAATTTAATGCGAGCGAAGCCGCGGGCAAAAGCTAGTATTATATATATATAACTAATATTGTATTGTCTGAAATAAAAATCGCCTATGTTTTTCTTATTACATCAGCTACCAGCCAAAACAAGTCCCGTCCAAATTCATTAAGCCGTTTGAGAGATCACCCGGAACAAACAGTCAGACAGACAGACAATAATTTTAAAAATGTTTGTTTTGGCGTATGTACCATTTAGGCGTTTATATATACAAACACATATTACAAACAGACACTCCAATTTTATTTATATGTAATAGAGTAATAGATAGAATAATTACATGATATTGTGAACCATACAGGTACCCGGTACCCGGTATTAGGATCGAAAATGTACCTTGTGCTAAGATGTTAAGATCCAAATACAATGAAATTAGGTTTATTTTGTCATATAAAAGCAAAATGACTGACCATGGTCGCAAACACCCGCCCGTCCAGCCCTGCCAGCCATTTGTTTGTATGCAGCCAGCGTCATGAAGTCCCGCCCCACTCTGGGAGCTCGGACGAGCACTCTTTTCGCAGGTAAGTTCACACCCGCTGCCAGAGTCGACGTACAACACAGCACTGACACCACTCCACTCCTGCCGTGACGTCACATACTTGTTACTAACTCATGGTATTATTCAGCTTACGATGATAAGGTCTTAAGCTACACGCCTACTAACAATAATGAGAACATATACACCACTTTCTAACGGTTACACACACACACACGTGTGCGGTACGTCTATGCGTGCCTGTGTAAGTGTGAGTGTACATCGGTGAGCCGTATCAATTGTGTCAAATTCAAAGACCATCTTGGACGTATTTTTTACATCGGTGAGCGAACTATTAGTGAATTGTGTATCTCCTATGTTACTTAAAAAATATATATTTATTGATTTTAACTAAGCATTCTGAAACCTGTATTCAGTGACTCCTTTAAAGCATATTACCTGTATAAGGAGACACTGCTCTTCCTTACATTATTTTGATAGTGACTTAAAATAACAACAATAACATTTGATTTTTAACATATAACATATGTTAAATATTATGTGTGCTCGCGTGCGGGTGTGTGTGAGAGCGTGTGTGTGTGTGTGAGAGCGTGTGTGTGTGTGTGTGTGTGTGAGAGAGAGAGAGAGAGAGTGTATGTGTGAGAGAGAGAGAGCATGTGTGTGAATGTGAGAGAGAGAGCGTGCGTGTGTGTTCTTTGCTTCGAATAACGCAAAAAAAATACTTACCTAAATGCCTGTTCCAGCAGTACTCGCTCGTCTCCTGCCAGTCCAGCATGGTGGTAGGCCACGCCGCATCGCACCAGACTCGTTAGTACTCCACCAGCGCCCTCCGATTTTAAGGCTTGAGACAGAGCTTCGCGTTCTGCGGTACGGTGACTTGTCATTTCCCTGTATAACCACCCAAAAATCACAATTTCCAGTTTATTTTATATGAAGCAGACAAGCGGATGACATCACTTATGCCGCAGATCCTATGGCCGTACCGGAGGCCCGATGGACCGACGACTTGCGAAAAGTCGCTGGTGGAGGCTGGATGAGCAGATCGGAATATCTGACGCAAAATGTCGGAAACCTACATCCAGCAGTGAACTGCGCTAAGTTGAAGAGACGATCCTCGACCAAACGCGTTAACCACTAAACCTAGCCTTTCACCATGAAGATTGTAATACGAAATGAAATTATACCTCCTCTGGAGCTTGCATAGCAACGCAGCGACATTTTCGCAGTTCTTCTTAGTAGGACAAAAGACTAGGCAGCTACCGTCCGGCACCACCTCGGAGACCAGCCCGCCCAGCAGGTCCGGATCCAGGTTCAATGCCGCGGAGGAATACTAAACAAAAATAATGTATTTTGCTTTGAAAACTCTAAGCAGGTAAGTTCCTAGATACTGTCCCATAAAATGCTAGTACTACTTATTTTTTTATAGATCCAGTATAAGAGACCTAGCTTCTGTCGTCTCGGGTGACGGGCGCTGGGCGGCATTGACGGAGAATCATAACAATTTATCCGTTAGCTTCCACATTAATGCTGTTCTGTCATAGTCGGGCGTACCATTTAACATTAGGTGAGCTTACTGGCCGTCCTGTACACTACATAAAAAAATGTTTCCAACAGGTATCCATAGTGATCTATGTATGCCAATGAAGATGGACACGAATATAAAAAAGAACTTAATTTCACTAGGCCAATTTTTAGTGTCACTTTTCTTCCTCGAGCCGTTTGGAGTAAAAAAAGCGCTACGGGAATTCCTTCTTACACTCAGTGAAACAATGAATAAACGTCCTTAAACTTTTTGACCGCCAGGACGCCTTAAGGCGACAGATACAATAGATTTTCTATTGTGTCTAGATTCTAGGCGTTCAATGGGTTAACCTTCCTAACCATTCTAATTTCGGTCTTAAAATAATGGCATGAAGTTCAAAATAAAGTGTCAATATGTGACAGAGCTCTACCGACTGCCACTTCAACTTGCTGATCCGGCGAGCTATATTAGAAGCTTTAGTTCTCTTACGAATATTTCATTTATGATTTTGATTCTATCCCTGTCAAAAAATACAAACTACTTATATTTCCAGTGTTTATAATAGTTTTCTTGCGTGCTTCTTTCTCAACAGGCCAAAACCACTGAACCCGTTTTTTTTTTCAAGAACACAAATACAATCCTTGCTTTACTTTAGTAGTTTCAATGTTGTTACTGTATTTTGTGTATTTTTTTAAACTTCATAAGTGCTTTTTGTATGCCAAATTTGAATAAATGGATTTTGACTTTACAACTGTATTTTAATAAAGCTAAATATGCTCGTTCTACTTACATCGTAGGTCAGCTTCCTATCCGGCACAATCCCAATGCCATCGGGAGCCCGCACTATCTTGTGCAGTACGTCACCCAATTTCACGTACTCTGTCAACTCGACGGGTCGGAATTGCTTCTGGAACACGTCGGCTCGAAGGAATTGGGCCACTTCAGGCAGATTGCCTATCGTCGCGCTCATGCCCACTATTTGAATATCCTCTATGGATCATATAACACATTATTATTACAGCTCAATTAATCGTAAATAAATAAAATATCCAGTTTCCACCAGCGACCTTTCGCAAGTCGTCGGTCCATCGGACCGGATCCTACGCTTGCCAAGCCGCGGACTCCACTCCAGAACTCGTCTGCTCCAACGGCCATCGGTTCTGCGAAGGTCGCAGGTCAGCAGGTCGGTGGAAGCTGGATAAGAAAAGCGGAGAACCGGGATGTCTGGCGCAAAATGGGGGAGACCTATGTCCAGCAGTGGACTGCGATAGGTTGAAGAGAGAGAAATAAAATATAAGATTTAACCGGTTAAAGGGTTAATAAGCTATCAGTTAAAATTCAATTTAACAGATTATATCGAGTTCAATTGATTGAGCAGACTGACAGTCTCCAAGTCGTATCACTAACTAATATTTAGAAATAATATGAAAATTATTTTTCGATTTAATCTGCTAATGGTTTTATTCAATGTATGCAAGTAGCAGAAATTCATTCGTATACTATTTATGCCGTATTTACATGTATGTTATACAAGGCGGTTATTTTAATAGAGACTTCAGCTAGGTATAATAAATAATATGAATAAGATGATATTACAATATACATAGAAGTGATTATTATTATGTCATCAACTTTGCACAAAGAATATAAGATAAACTAACATACAACATTCAAGACCTTAGCCCACCCATAAAAGTTGAAATGAAATGAAAAAGTTTATTCAGTTTAGGTCTTTACTGAACACTTATGAATGTCAAATGAAGTTACCACTGGTACGGACGGTAGTTCTCTACTGAGAAGAAACTCAATAGTTACTCTTTTCAAATCATTACCATCATCATCCACAAAAATGACGAAAATAATTGATAAATCAATACTAACTTTTTGCAAACATAGCAGTGGTGAGCAATGTCTCCAATGTGGCACCACGTCCGGGCTCCCCTATGAGGTGTAACTCGTCTACCTATGGAATAACACATACAAGGGTATTGACTTACATACACAAACATAGAGTATAAACACTAACTTAAGTTAGAAGAACAGATAAATGTAGACTAAGGGGAGAGTTAAACTTACCACAATAAGGCCAAGCTCGTCAAGACGATTCAGTTCAATAAGACTCCTCAAAAGGGCCAGCCCTTTTTCAATAGTTGCAATATAAATGCTGTTCTTTTTTCTCCTTTTCTTTGGTGGTATGTGGCCCTTCCCCGCTGCATATTCTTCCACTAAGAAGTCCAGCTTTATTGCAAATGGTGATAAGGACCATATCTTAAACAAAGAGTACTGTCTTAGATGTCATTACAAGCATGAATATGGTACTAAACCTCCTGGTCTCCAGGATTACAGATACAATCAGGGGTATCTTTTCCTTAGGTGGGTGGTGTGCGTTGCACACGGGCGCCGCGGTGGTAGGGGCGCCGAGCGCCGCTCGCATTATGAGTTCTTCCGAGGACCGCGCGCTCGCTAGGGGCGCTAGGTTAATGTTTGTACCCGGGCGCCACATGACCTAGAGACGGCCCTGGATACAATAGATAATCAAGTGTCTGTTGGATATATCTATTTCCAGTGATAAACTTGTTGATATGTTACACACATGGTATAACTCCTGCCATGGCAACATTTTATACCTTTTCACTCATTATGCAGTAATAGATAGTCCAATATTTTACTGTGGGTCTACTCAACAAAGTTGATGCATTTTGCCCTTAATTAAAAAAAATAATTTCTTTTTAAAATCAGGAACACTAAGAAACCTGATTTACCATCACCTGTTTTTTTAAGGTGATAATTAAGAAGCATTAGACAGAAAACTTTATTGACTGTCTTTTAAGGTAAAAGGATAACAAAACATAACACTGCTCTGTTTTCAACCTCTTACCTTTTCTTGTACTATTGCCACAAAAGGCAAAATAAACAATGCATTCTTCTTTCTGTTGAGTACCTCCCTCAGCATTAGAACTTCGGCCACCAAAGTTTTGCCACCGCTAGTGGGCAGTGCATATATTAAGTTGCGATGCTGTTTTATTGTCTCAAGATTTAAGCATTCTACCTGCCAATCTAAAAAGGAAAGTCACTGAGCATAATTTGGTAACTTTATTAAGATAATATAAATAGATAGACCCAGATCAATATAATATTTTCCTGGAGGATATGCTGCTCGGAAATCTAACAAAGAACTCTTAGTGTAATCAATAATTTCTTGCCAAAATACCATATGAACAAACATTTTTAGGAATTTCAAGGAATACAATAACAGTAAGCAATGTAATAAACATACCATAAAACTTGTCAATATTTCTAAAAGTTTTGAATAAACTTTTTGTAATGATTGGTAATCCATAAAAGTTATCATTATTATACATTGGAGTTTGAGGTTTAGTAAAACCATCAAATTTGTTTCTTTCATTGCTTATAAGTCCACTCTCTTTTATATCCAATAGGAAAGAATCTTTAGTTTCAAATAATGAACTTTTATCAACTTTTTTATCGGTGTCCTCGTGTATACCGCATATAGACTGATTAACTAACTCAAAACTTTCTTCAACTGCATCTCTAAAGTGCTTTTCACACTTTGAAGTTAATAGTTCATCACCATTATGATCCTCAATTGTTTCAGAGCTCAATCTTAATTCTAACATTTTAGATCCACTTATAAAACTTGATTCATTTTTTTGCCGATTCAATGGACTAAAATCCATAATAGCATGATTTGATTCTTGTACCTTTTTCTGACTACATTCAACTTCCAGTCTAGAGTGAAACATGTCATCAGATATGTCATCAAACTCAGCGATATTCTTTTGTACTATCTCTTCCTCACTTCGACACAACTCTTCCAATTTACTAGTGCATAGGGATTCAAATACTCCCGGGGAAGATGGAATATCGCTCAAAGTACTAATGTTTCGGGAATCGTTTAAAAATTTTATCTGGTTCGAAGGTAAAGGCGGTGATTCACAAACAACTGATGGGGATGATATTTGGCGATGTATAGGGCTTTGTATAGAATGTAATATATCATTTTCTTTATTGCAAATCCTTAAATTGGGTCTTAAAATTCGTCCAGTCCCTAATCGACGTCGTTTTGGTGTTGACGTGTTTTCTGGCAGATTCGCGGTTTTTTGATTCATTTTAATTCATATATATATAGTATCATAACTAAACAATATAATTATAATATAAAACTAATTTAATGCTAATATTTCTATAAAGTTTTGTTTACATCGGCAGACCAAAACTTTTTTGACAAGTAATTGACATTGACATTACTTTGACGTATCTTTTTGACGCCAACAAACCAGAGCAAAGTAATTTGAAATAAACAGCCACATACCAAGACGAGTCTTTGAGCAATGCGACCTATCTAAGATAAACCGCTGAGTGGGGATGCATCTCTATGCATCCCCACACAGCATTCCCGTTTTCAACTCCCCAGTCAGGGTCATACTCTTATGACACTGACTGGGGAGTTGAAAACGGGAAATGGAGCAAGCAAGGGTCTCTCTTATCAGAAATGATGTTAAACGAGAGAGAGAGACGTAGGTAAACAGACCACCATAAGGTTATCTATAGTAACTAAAGTATAGTGGTATACACTCATTGATAGTAACGACTCCCGTGTATAAAGTTTACTTAAAATAACCTACATAAAGAACCTAGGAATACACCTGTAGTAGGACCTAGCTAAATAAAGCAGGCATCTACGCCAAATTCACTAGAACTTATTACCTACACTGTTACAAGTCACAGTTGGTACCCAGATTCATCAAGATTTCAATTCTGTTTCTCTACTGGTGAATAGCTTTTCTATACATATAACAAGTTCACAACCAATTATCAGCCTATGACGTCCCATTGCAGAGGCAGGACTTCCCACATAGTACAGATTTGGGACGTTTGGGCTCTTACCTACCACAAACAACACAAACATAGTAGCCAGAACCCAAGGTTATATTTTTCAGCCACCCATCCGGCAAATTATCATTACGATAGGTACAATTTAGCTTCACATAATAACCTACCTATAATTTAATTTCAACAATTTGACGACCCATTTGGTGTAACGGTTGAGACGTCCAATAAGAATTTCTATGACATATTTTGTACTTTTCTCGAGATATCAATCATGATTTTTTCCAACTGCCTCCGTAGGCACAGCGTTCGGCTACGTGACCCGAAGGTCATGGGTTCAATCCCGCGGGGAAACATCGTTTGTACGACTTTTCCTAGTTTGGTTAGAACCGAATCACCCGATTATCCGAGAAGAAAGATGATTGCGTGCTTCGGAGAGCACGTTAAGCCGTCGGTCCCGGCTACATGTTAGCATAGTAGTCGTTAATACCCACCAATCCGCAAAGGGCCTGCGGGGTGGGTTATGGCCCAACCTCCCCATAGCTATGCTATGCGAGAAGACCTGTGTACTGCAGTGGGCCGTTTTAGTCACTATCTTGAGCTCATTCAAATGTGATTAGGCCTTAGTCGTCCACGCGGGCCCAGTGCGGATTGGCCGACTTCTCGCACAGGCTTTGAATCTCTTTGCAGGCATGCGCAGGTTTCCTCCGGATGTATTCCTTCACCGTAAGGGCGTGGGATAAACGTACATATAATTTTGAAAATATATTGGTGTACCTGGCGGGATTTGAACCTGCACCCTCCGATTGTAAGGCAACAGTCCACATCAATCATTGTGAATGGAAAATTAAGCGAAAGCAAAGTTTCGCATTTTCGACAGATAGACACTCACTCACTCATCATTATCAAAATAGAACTAGTACTTCCCATTAACTCAGAGCTAAACTTTGGTACAGAGTGAGGGTTTAATGGCTACATAAAGGGAAAACTATAAAAACTTGGTGACCTTGCTTAGATAACAAAAGAGGCCCAGCCAAACTATAAAAGATCGACATACCGCCTTTAAACATTATATATTCAACATGGTGAGCCGCTTCATCTGAAGTCAAAAATTGGGGGGCACGGCTGTGGCCCCGCCAAGTCGAGCGCGCTGGACCATAATAAATAGACATGTTCATGCACACAAATATTTGTACTGCCCGGGGATCGAACTCGGAACCCTTGGTGTAGTAGCCAACGTCTCAACCATAACACCCTATGGGTCGTCCAATATTCCTTACAAGTTTCTACAAAAAGAAGTGAAATCCCACCAAAAACATTTTGTAAAAATCTAGCCAAGTCTCGATAGAGCTGCTTGATAAAAAGTAATGAAATCAAGACAAAGACGTGCCAAGTCTAAGGTTCCTAACTGCGATTATTTTATTATTATGGTTAATGTTGTGTGACTTGGCTGTTGAACATTCTTTATATGTTAGTGGCTTTATCAAGCCTACAATTGACGGGTTATTGAATCACCGTTTTCCAAGTGGCAAATTTGTATCGTCAATGGGTAGCGGTTCTGGCGACAGAATAGTGCAATGGTGTCATAGAGCACCTGGTTTTGTATCCTTGTATACTCTTCAACGGCCAAGTCACTCAACTTTAACCATAATAATAAAGTAATCGCAGTTAGGAACCTTAGACTTGGCACGACTTTGTCTTGATTAAAGAATACTAAAAATTGTATACATGGAAAACACCCAGACCAATACAAACAGGCATGTTCATGCACACAAATGTTTGTACTGCCCGGGGATGAAATCCACAATCCTTGGTGTAATAGCCGACGTCTCAACCATTACAACACCCAGACCAATACAAACAGACATGTTCATGCACACCAATGTTTGTACTGCCCGGGGATCAGATCCAGAACCCAGGTGTAATAGCCGACGTCTCAACCATCACACCAAATGGGTAGATAGTAGATGGGTAGTAGTAGGGGTTGTAATTGTAACCCTTCCGCTTCCCCCCGAGTGGTCGTTGCACTTGCAGCTATGACGCGATCCGGGGCACTACAGAAACCGGAGCTGGCTCGTAATGGTAAGGCGGCGCTAAATATAGCGCGGGGGGCGGGGAGCGCGTGGTGGGCCGCCGCGCCGCCGACGGCTGCCAGAGCCGCCCCGGTCGCCGCGGACTCCACATTCCAACGTCGCTGTGCTGCCGGTCGAGGAACCAGTGACTGAGTGACCGTCTTCTACCCGTGCGACGTAAGTGACGTGCCGTGATAACCAGTGCTCAGTGACGGGACTTTGGTGTAACCTGTGCGTTGTATCTAAAAATACGCGCGCGCGGAAATAGCAGCGCCATGTATAGCCCGCGAGAGGGCCCGACGCGGGAACTGCTTGAAATTTGATCACCACATATATACACCCATGTTCGATCACAAAACACGCATAAAATACACTTTGATCGACTACTTCATGTTGTAAGACTTAAGATTACAAAGACAAATTCATAATAATTATGTTACCAGAAACCGCTGT
>PQWD01003590.1:122525-141616 GCA_019425675.1 Leucinodes orbonalis | reverse complement strand
AATTAAAAAGTCTGACATCGAAATGTTATATAATACAAACACAAGCTAAACATTTAACAAATGTACAGTACAACCTAAAAATCCTATCTAGACGCTACTAAAATAGCGTAACAATAAAAAACTGATAATTCTAACGTATTATTATAAAACAAACTGATAAAACTCAATCACCGTAACAAAAAATATAATTGTATGTCGACCGTTAGAATAACGGTTTTCTAACATTAACATCGCTTTTCTTTTATGATGAGGTTAATAAAGAATTTAATAATTTTTCAGGGGCGAGGGAGATCCAGAATTCATCAAGGTAAATATTTTTATGATAAAACAAATACATTGAATAAGAATTAAGGAAACAGTGATCAGTACAAAAACAATACTCGAATTACTTCAATAAACAATGAAAATATTGCCAACAGCGTCAAGATCAGAAACGGTCGGACTTGGACGAGCAGCTGAAGGAATACATTAACGAATGGCGCAAACAACGGGCCAAGGAGGAGGAGGAGCTCAAACGCCTCAAAGAGAAGCAGGCTAAGCGCAAGGTGAGATTTCTAACTTAACCTTTTTAAATATGAAAATCACAACAGAACAGAAAATCTAGTGTCTCTGTAGATTATATCCTTGGTGGTATACTCGGTTCTCTAGGCAGGTACCACCGCAGTGCCAGATATCGTCCCGTGAAATACCCAGTGTTTTGCACTTTAGTGTTTCGGGATGAGGGCACTGTAGCTAGTAAAATTACCGGATTCGAGAGCCCAAGCATCTTTCGTCTCTGGGGACGAGTGCTGGGCAGTTTTGAAAGAAAATAATGTCTATTTTTTATTATAATTTTCCTTTAACAATGCATCTGTCATGGTCAGGCGTAATACCACCAGGTAAGCGAACTGATCGTCTCGTTCGCTAGATGACAATTAAAGGAATCCGGAATCAGTGGTTTTCAAATATAAAAAATATTAAAGTTTTTATATTTTACGAATATATTGTACGACTCATCGCAATCTTTTATAGGTCTCCCGCGCTGAAGAAGAGAAGCGCCTCGCCCAGAAGAAGAAGGAAGAAGAAGAGAGGAGAGTTCGCGAGATTGAGGAGAAGAAACAGCGCGACATTGAAGAGAAGAGGCAGCGGCTCGAGGAGGCGGAGAAGAAACGCCAGCTTATGCTCCAGGCGATGAAGGAATCCAGCAAGACTGGCCCCAACTTCACCATTCAGAAGAAGAGTGACAACGTAAGTTACGTATAAGCAGTAACAAGAAAGTCAGTATTGATAACATAGTAAATGATTTTCAATATTCGTTAATGCAAAACATATAAAAAATAGTTTAAATATCTTTCGTACACTAAAAGACAAGTTATTTTCATTGCAGTAACAGTCAACCAAAAACTTTTAACCTAGAAAAAACCATTTGTGAAAATCTAATAATTTCATGTATGAGCATAAAATCCATGTTTTGGAACTCAATACACACAAAACAAAATACGCTCAATACAATAGAATGGAGTTTCTAACTGAAATCTAAATTTATGATTCCTTCTACAGTTCGGCCTCAGCAACGCTCAACTGGAACGCAACAAGACCAAAGAGCAGCTCGAAGAGGAGAAGAAAATCTCATTGTCCATCCGCATCAAGCCCTTGAACATTGAGAACCTCTCTGAACAGAAGCTCCGAGCGAAGGCGCAAGAGCTCTGGGAATGCATTGTCAAACTCGAGACCGAGAAATACGATCTTGAGGAAAGGCAAAAGAGGCAGGACTACGACGTAAGTATTCATTGACTTTGATATGTTAAACCGTTTGTAAAATCATTGGCGATGAAAAGAGTAACTATTGAGTTTCTTATCGAGTTTTCTCTTTAGAAAAGATACAAAGATTTTTTAATTTGACGATTCATTCGAACTATTAAATGTCTTAATAGCTTAGTAACTATTAAATGTCTTAATGCTTGGTCCCACATTCAAATTTGTATTTCATGATTTCATTTCTGTCAACAGTTAAAAGAGCTCAAAGAAAGACAAAAACAACAGTTGAGGCACAAGGCTCTCAAGAAGGGTCTCGACCCAGAGGCACTCACAGGCAAGCACCCGGTAAGTAAATACAAATTGGAACGAAATATACTACATCAACATAGCAAAATGCTAATTATTTTAGTGTGAAACTTACAAAAACTTTTTTATTTCCAGCCCAAAATCCAGGTAGCGTCCAAATATGAACGACGTGTCGACACAAGGTCCTATGACGACAAAAAGAAACTATTCGAGGGTGTAAGTATAAAAAAAAATTAATAAATTGATGAGATCAGCGACAGAAGATATAATAATTGAATAATGACAAAATCAGTTAAACAAAAAACTGAATAGTATGCGAAGTTGATGCAGCATATTTTATTGCACGTTTCATTCCACTTTAATATTGCTGAGGTGGCAGAATATTTAATTCCGTGTTAATGCAACCTAACAACTCTTATAGAAAATAAATTTATTGTAGAACATAGCATTATTTAATATTCGCAATCGCCTGATATGATGTTAGAAACAAAGTTACAAGCATAATTTAAATACGACCCGCCCAAAGTTACAGGTCTATGGTTACATAAATCAATTAACGATTACTGAAACAGAGTAATATATAAAAATAAAATTCAAATACAGGGTTACGATACACAAATGGCGGAGTATATGGACAAAGCGTGGAATGACAGGATGAACGAGTTCATGAACCGCACCAAAAGTAAGAGAGGCATCTCGTTTGAGTCGTGTCACGTTGTGGCCACGCATGACGTCATGGCATGGCGGCCGTCCCATATCACCCCGTTTTACCCGTATTTAGGTTCCTTGGTGTCACATCAGAATTTTCTCCCCTCCTTTTTTTACTTTACATTGTAAAGTCATACAAATCTGATATATTTTAAGATTCGCAGTCGAATATTTTGCTTTTTATATCTACCAATGAAAAGTATTGATAAAAAATATTTTTAAAATTTCATTTTAAAGAGGAACTTCAATTCAAAGTGATCCCTATTGGCTTAAATTTAAGATACAAAATAGTTATCTTTTTAAAATAATAAAGTAAATATTCGGCTGTGGAATGTGATTCAAGCCTGTTACCCTGTTATGTCAATCCTATTGTAACTATCATGTATTTACCCTGTGTTAACAATGCCCTTTAGGACCTAGAGAAATTGAACAAGGACTTCATCGAGAAGGTGTGGCAAGAGAGAGCCGACCAGTTCGGTGGCAGGCAAAAGGGTAAGTGCCACTTCTAGGTGTCTCTACCAAACGATAGGTTTTCTTTGATCTCTTAGATAATATTTCCAAGTATTATACCTACTAATTTAATAGTTACAACACTATTATTAAGGAGCCAATCTTTGCTGTAAAGGAATGGTAGATATATCCTATTCATAGAAATATCCAATCTCCAATCTTAAAGAATGTTTCATAGTTTGCATTGCACGATATTTTTATAGTATGTATGACATATTTATACCGACACGTGAATGCGTGTCTAAAGCACTACGTTCGTTTATGTATCATTTTTACCAAAAATTTTCGAATCTTTCACAGTACAG
The DNA here is from genome assembly GCA_019425675.1 of Leucinodes orbonalis. NCBI lineage: Eukaryota > Metazoa > Arthropoda > Insecta > Lepidoptera > Crambidae > Leucinodes > Leucinodes orbonalis. The sequence goes on along the minus strand of PQWD01003590.1, from coordinate 138,050 downwards.
TTTCGCGTCTTCGATAAAATAACTAATTGTTTATTCAGTCTAAAAACAATACAAGATGCAATTCCCTGAAAAAAACATTTCAAGTTTTAGAAGCTTTTTGGTTTAAAAAAAAATATGTTTTAATATTATCTTCGGTTCAAATTAAAATTATGGACCAGACATTAATTATAGCAATCTATCAAACAAGTTCAAGCCTTAATCAGACTGGCGTATTCCGAAACCGCATTAATTTGAACTTTATTCCATTAATTTAGTCTCTAAACGAAAATTTTGCCATGCCTCATTTGGATTCCGAACAAATATTAATATTGCATTTTCCCAACAGCGAGACTGCCCAAATGGTTCGGCGAGAGGCCAGGCAAGAAGAAGGGAGACCTGGAATCACCTGAGGGCGAGGAGGACGTCAAGGCCGAGCCTGAGGAGGAGGACGAGCCCGTGTACGAGCCTGAACCTGAAGAAGAAGAGGAGGTCGTAGAAGAGGAGGAGGAGGAAGAAGAGGAAGAGGAAGAAGAGGAGGAGGAAGAAGAAGAAGAGGAGGAATAAGTGAGTGTACTTACAATATTTTTATTGGTACTGGTAAACTCAGTACTGAGTCGTCAAGGTAGGTATCCGCCGCAGTGACAGATATAGACCCGTAAAATATGAGTGTTTCATGTGCACATCCGTGTTTCGGGGTGAGGGCACCATGTATCTGTCGTCTCTGGTGAAAACTACTTAAAATTTTCATTAACACTGCATCTGTCATGGTCAGGCGTATCACTTACCATCAGGTTAGCGAACCAACCATCTTGTTCATTTTATGACATAAATAAGACAAATGAGCAGACGATTCATCTGATGGTAAGTGATATCGTTACATGAACACTCGTAACTTAGAAGGAGTAACGCTTAAATATACCCCCAATTTAAGGACGGAGCTTTTACTATGATTGCTAAATAACTATTAAACTTAGGTATATACTTTTTTGTAATTATTTTACATAGAAACACCCAAACCAATGAAAAACAGACAAAATGCTTGTTCTGCCCGGGCGCTGAATCCGGAACTATTATTGTAATAGCCAACTTGTCGACTATTACACTAGTTCTCAATATTGATATATATTTCAATTTGTTACAGACACAAGGCGTCACCAAACAGGGAAACTACGGACCGCCGACACGTAGGACGCGTCGGCCTGTACTGTTTTGTAACCAATCCATTAACTTATTACTATAAATTATTTTTATTATTTATACTGTTGAATCGCTCGTTACGGAACATGAACACTGCTTTTGCACACGCGTCATCAACATCTGTGAACGCACAATAAACTAATTTATTTCATAATACTGTCGTCCACTTATTTGATACCTATTACAAAGATCTATCAGTGAAATCGATTTTTTAAAACAGCCAATATTATAAAAAGTATGTACCTTTTGTTACCAACCTAAAGTTACAGTTTATGAAAGAGCATTTAAAATCCCAACTTAACAGTACTCAATTACAAATCTTAATTTAATAGGTATTTTTTTCTCATGTCTTGTATCTTATTTACACCTCCACTTTCTAATTTTTGGCATTGGTAAGTTTTGACTCATCATAACATTAAATTTATCTGAAATGCTTAGAATTCACTTTTTGAGATGTCATTTGAGTAGTTCACAAAGAAGTGATTCAAAGATAAAAATAACTACATTTATTATTCAATGTTAATGTAAAATGAGAGTTTAATCATTTTAGAAGTTAAATTGACTAAATTAGAACATCATTGCTAGACTGTTTCAATTTCATATCTATTTCTTAAAAGTAGTATTGCAAAAACTCCGATCCTAAAAGAAAGTCCATGAAAATCCCCATTTAATCTAGAATAAAGCCTTGACTATAAGTCTATATAAAAGCCAGTAAAGTTGACCGTTATTTTGATTTAATATAGCACAGTTTTGCCAGCAATTTAATGCGTCCTTCTAAAAAATAACGTAACCGTGCAAAACTATAACGCCACAGGCAAGTGTGACCTCATTCCATCTTTCTAAAGATAGCGCCAGCTATTTTGTAACGCGATATCTGTGGCAAGTGCCAACCGACGTTAAAACGACACGGGTGGAAATTTTATTTGAAGAATGGCAAAGGAAAGTCGACTGCGATGATAAATAAACAATAAAACTTCAATTTCTTGGCGTTATGCCCAATACCGAGAGCTATACTGTGCAAGTTGTTTACAATGGAATTTTTCAAATTCACACTTGATCTCCATTGCTCTTGGCAATCGCTAGATGACGCAGTAATAAAGCCCTAAGAAATAAACCAATCATCAACAAAAAGTCCGATCTTGACTTTCCATTTATTAATCGTTTAGATACTACTAACACTTTAAATGCCGCAGGATCCAAACAGACGGACGCAAATGGTTTATTTTTCTAGAATCCTGTCGTTTTGGTTGGTGGAATCAATCCTAATCTGATAAACGGGTCATACAGACCACATTAGCAAATTGTTGTTTCGTTGACTTTCATTATACGACAAAGTACACCACGTAAGTGTAGGTGATTTTGATAAGGGGTCTGCCTTTTTCTATTATGTTATAAATAACATGTCCACTAATTAAATATATTTTAACACTAAATTGCTAGTATGATAAGATGTAGTGGTAACAACACAATGTTGTTCTTCCTTAGATATATTATATATAGTACCTATGTATACTTTGTGTTGAGGTAAAGAAATATAAATAATTAAGTCCATAACTAGTGTATTCAATTATAATATTAATATAATTATATGTTAAAGATAAGTATAAACTACATAAAGTAAAAACTATGAATATAAATTCTAGAGTTCTATTGAAAAATCCGGCTATATGTACCTAATAAATAACATATAGATAAGATATTACTTCTCTTACTTATGTGTGAATATAAATTTGCAATACAATTTTTCAGATACACATACATACAAAGAATTAGAAACTATTGGTATGAACAGGGAAAATGACTTTCAATTGATTACATTTTCTAATATTTTTGATTATCTTGATATAAGTTGTATACTAATATTAGGTAATATGTGTTCCAGTTAGAGATAAACATATTAATTAAATTTTGATAGATAACATCGATTTAAATATAAAACACCGAATAGCGTCCATAGTATATTAAATGCATATAGAAACTATTACTATAACGATTATATCGTCATTTATAGCTTCACAACTCCCAGTCCCCATACCCAGTAGTGTGTGGCGCGCTTTTTTTGTTCACAGTTGTCACTTATGTAGGGTAATTGAAGGGGAATACTTTTATGTTAGGCAGCTGGTATGGGGTTGGCTGGCGCCTTCTGCAGGGGCGCCTTCTGCATCATGTTTATCTTGTCGCCGAGGGACAGCGCCATGCCCTGGAATTGAATGTTTATATAAATCTCATATTTTGACGACCCATTTGGTGTAGCGGTTGAGACGTCGACTACTACACCAAGGGCTTCGGGTTCGACAACTGATTGACAGTGATTGTTCTAATTAATTGATGTTGGCCCTAATACCGTCCGTATTAGGGCAAACACACGTACAGGTTCGCTGCCATAAACCCTCACATACTCACCTTTCGCATTTAATATTAATGTTATAATTAAAATCACCTGTGTGTTATGCGGGTCTTCCAAGGAAGACCAGTGACATGGTGTCCCCATCACTATGGCTCATACCGAGTGGTATACCTTTTCAGTGTCTTTAGATTCAAGCTTTGAGTTTGAGGATTTGTATTCTGCCATAGAAATCAAAATTTCTTTCTTTCTTAGATTTGCAAGCGCGCCCTCGCCGAATATGGAGCGCGCGTAGAGCTTCACTTCTATTATTTTTTCTTAAGAGTATAAGTAGCGAGTACGCAGGCCGCAGCTGAGACATGGACAATGGACAGTTACTCAACGGGCAATGGAGCGAGCTATGCTCGAAGTCTCTCTTTAAGATAAAATCAGAAAAGATGTTATCCGTAAGAAAACCAAAGTTACCCACATAGCCCGCCGGATTAGCAAATTGAAGTGGCAGTGGGCTGGTCACGTATGTCGCAGAACCGATGGCCGTTGGAGCAGACGAGTTCTGGAGTGGAGACCGCGTCTTGGCAAACGTAGCGTAGGACGCCCTCCAGCCCGATGGACCGACGACTTGTGAAAGGTAGCTGGTGGAGGCTGGATGAGAAAAGTGGAGGACCGGGATATCTGGCGCAAAATGGGTGTCACCTATGTCCAGCAGGGGACTGAAATAGGTTGAAGAGAGAATATTAATAGTAAATATAAGTAGCAAATTATTAGAATATTACCTGTGTCTTGGCCCTAATGCGTACGTGTCCCACACACGGCGCCCCGGGCCGGTGAAGAGGTGTTTCCACGCTAAGGTTGGCGAGCGCGTCTTCGCCAAATATAGAACGCGCGTACAGATTCGCCGCCATGAATCCACATTGTCCCGACAGCGCCTGTGGACAGAACAGTTATCAATCGTTGTAGGAAGATGTCAATACCTATTTTTTTGGACGACCCGTACAGTGTTATGGTTGAGACGTCTCGGATATTACACCCAAGGGTTCCGCGTTCGCTCCAAGGCAATATAAATATTTGTGTACATGAACTTGTCACTGTACAGTGTTTAGTATTTATGTATTTACAAAATAAATGTATAAAAGTCTGATCATACCAAAGTCAAAGTCAAAAAGCACCTATGAACGTCAAAAAGAATACAAAATATACAATAAAAAATACATTTAAAATACCAAAGTAAAGCACAATGATGAATTTTGATACTTGGAAAAAAGCACTTCGGCGTTTTGGCCTATTGAGCCTGTTTCGATATTTGTGTTAGTGCCCATACTAATAGGTCCTCGCTAAACATGGGGCTAGATGGCGCAGTGTCAGCCGCTATTTATTTATTTGTTTTCAGTAAAAAAACACTTACTTTTTTATTTGGAATACTAACAGCTTTGCAAAAGTAAAATGTATACAGTTAAAAACACTTCGCCAATTACATATCTTCACCTATAATGATGCACTAAAAACAATTTAAACACGACATAAACAACTCCTTTTAAGAAAAATCCTATTACTTTGCCACTTCGACTACAAAGAAAATGCTTTGTTAGCTCGCACATCATTAATTTCAAGAAGCTCATGTCCAGGCATGTTTCGTTCGATTATTTAAAGAGTAAATAAATATCCCACCAAAAACATTCTGTAAAAAATCTAGCCAAGTCACGATGGAGCTGCTTGATTATCTCTAAAAAGTAATGAAATCAAGACAAAGACGTGCCAAGTCTAAGGTTCCTTCCTGCAATTAATTAATTATTATGGTTGATGTTGTGTGACTTGGCCGTTGAAGAGTACACAAGGATACAAAACTAGGTGCTTCATTACACCATTGCACCAAATCTGTCGCCAGAACCGCTACCCATTGACGGTACAAATTTGCAACTTGGAAAACGGTGATTCAATAGCCCATCGATTGTAGGCTGGTTCAACGGCCAAGTCACACAACATTAACCATAATAATTAATTAATTGCAGTAAGGAACCTTAGACTTGGCACGTCTTTGTCTTGATTTCATTACTTTTTAGAGATAATCAAGCAGCTCCATCGAGACTTGGCTAGATTTTTTACAGAATGTTTTTGGTGGGATTTTACTCTTCTTTTTGTAGAAACTTGAAAGGAATATTCGACCCATTGGGTGTAATGGTTAAACGTCGGCTACTACACCAAGGGTTCCGGGTTCGATCCCCGGGCAGTACCTACAAATATTTGTGTGCACCAACATGTCTGTTTGTATTGGTCTAGCGCGCTCGACTTGGCGGGGGCACTACCGTGCTCCCCGATTTTTGACATCGGATGAAGCGGCCACCATGTTAAATATATATTGTTTAAAGGCGGTATGTCAATCTCTTATAGTTTTGGCTGGGCTCTTTTGTTATCTAAGCAGGGTCACCAGGTACTCCAGATCTTCGATTATCCAAGTTATTATAGTTTTCCCTTTATGTAACCATTAAACCCTGACTCTGTACCAAATAAATGCGGCGAAATGGATCCTGTAAAGGATGGTACGGCAGTGTTTGCTTCGCGCTCGACTTGGCGGGGGCACTGCCGTGCCCCCAGATTTTTATAATGCTTTTTGAACTGCTAAAATATTACAATCTCAAATGAGCACTAGGTGGTAGACTCGGTACAGAGTAGTCTAGGTAGGTAGCATCGCAGTGCCAGATATCGTCCCGTGAAATACCGAGTGTTTTGCACTTCTGTGTTTCGGGATGAGGGCACTGTAGCTAGTAAATTACCCGGCATGAGACTAACATCTGTTGATTCGGTGACGATCGTAGAGCAGTATTGACGGAAATAACGACTACCTTCTGTTATTAATTTCTTACAATATTGCTTCTGTCATGGTCAGGCATATCACTTACCACTAGTTGAGCGCAATGACCGCCCCGTAGACTTATGGCATTATACAAGTGTTTAGCAATGTTACCTTATCAGGCGTAAGACACTTCATATTCGTAGATTTCAGCAGGTGATCCAAGTACTCGCGAAGGTCTGTGATGTTGGTATTGACAGACACCTGTTAACAAATACAATTATACATATATATTGTTAGTCTGAAAAGAAACGACCAACGCTACCCATCACTAATCAATTGAAGAGTGATGCCACGTCACTAATATCTCTCTCTTGACATTAGCATTGTACGCGGGAAACAGTCATATTGTAACACTAATATAATCTATCAATAAATGTTATTAAACTTATAGAATAATTAAATAATATGAATAAGCTGGCGAAATATAACGAAAATAAAACAAAGTTAACATTATTACTAATATTGCAATGTTCATAGTTGGTGAAAATAATTTGTAATTATGTAAATACTCCTTCGAATAGATTAATTTCGATTTAAAAATATTTTGTTATTTATATATTACTTTTTTTTTACATTTAATAGCATAGTATAAACTCTAAGCTTTATTCGGTGCTAGATGGCGCTGTGAGAAAATAAGTCATCATCATTACACCTCATTACACGTTCCCACCGAGAGGCACGAGCCTAAGTAAAGGGTGTATAGGCTTTAGTCATCCACGCGGGCCCAGTGCGGGTTGGACAACCTTTGAATCTCTTCGCAGGCGGGCGCAGGTTTCCTCACGATGTTTTCCTTCACCGTTTATCCCATTGAACGTCGGGAATTCATACACAATAGAAGATCTCTCCGTCGGTGGCTCAGTGGTGTGGAATGTTGCCTTCCGATCGGGAGGGCGCAAGTTCAAATCCCGCCATGTACCAATGTGATTTTTGTTTTTTTTTAATTCTATGTAATATATCCGACGCTCTTACGGTGAAGGAAAACATTGTGAGGAAACCTGCGCACGCCTGCGGAGAAATGCAATGGTTGTTTGTGAAGTCGTCTAACCTACACTGGGCCCGCGTGGACTAAGGCCTATACACCCTATACGGGTGGCTCGTGCTCTTCGATGGGAACGTGTAATGAGCTAATGATGAATGATGATAAGAAAATCTATTGTATTTGGTATCTTAAAGCATCATTGGCGGTCAAAGGATTAAATAACGAACCTTATTCTCCCATTCGAACTCGGCCCACATCTGCCTAAAGTCGGCATCGCTACACACGGCCGGCTGGATGTAGTCCACGATGTCGATGTGGATATCGTTCAGTACCACCACGCCGCGGTCCATAGAAGCTCCGGATACTTCGTACACTGACAAAAACAATAATTATTATTAATTACTTCATCATTATCGTATTACAGCCCACTGAGCGGGTCAGGACTTTCCCACACATAGCTGTGGGAAGATTGGCAAAAAACCCAAGTTATTGCACTCTTCGTTAGCAGGGCAGAATTGTTCCGGGTTTGATCCCCGGGCAGTACAAACAATTGTGAGCATGAACATGTCTGTATTGGTCTGGGTATTTTGTATGTATAATATACATGTTTTCCAAAAAAGGTATATAAGTATATTTAATCCGTTGTTAAATACCCATATGACAGCTCAATGCTTGCTGCTATGGGACTAGATGGCGCTTTGTGAATTTCCGTGGATATTTATCTGAAAGATTTCTTACCAGGACAGACACGGCTTATCGTTATTATAATTGTCATGATGAAAAACTTGAATTAAGAACAACTTCTCATATCAAAATAAGCTTATGAATAAGTCAATTTCATTGCAAACATACCGATATTGCCGAATATAATGGCGTTTTCCGTAGATGCGACCTTAACGTGCGCCTTTATGGTGGCGAAGTCCCTCGGAGCCAACACGACAGAGGCGGGTCGCTCCACCAGACGTAAATCGCCCAACGTCGCCAGTTCCACGGTGCAGTTCTGTAGTGTGTCGTCTGGGAAATAAAATCATCATCATCATCGTCATCAGAATATTAAATATTCATTTGATACTTTTTCCTTTCTAATTGTTTTAGTTTCTTTACCAAATAAGCCTTTAATATGTGTGCGTCGGCGTCTGACCTATTTGAGCGTGTGTCTGTGTGTACGTTTATTTGCGAGTGTTCGCACTTGTGTGAGCATCACTGTGTATATGTGTGTATTTCTGTGTATGTTAGCATGTTTAGAATATGGGCGCGCGTGTGCGTTTGTGTGTGTGTGTACGCGCGACTATGTGTGTGCACTATTTGCCCACGCGTGTGTGAGTGTGTGTGCAAGTCTTTGTGACTTACACACACAAACTCGCAAAATTCCCATCATCAGAAGTGACATACCGGTCTGGTTAACGACGAGGACGTCGAGCACGATGTCGTACTGGTTGACGGAGACGATGGCCTCCGCGTACACGGGGTCCGAGAACCCGGTCAGCTGGCTCACCTTCGACAGACGGCTCTTCTCCTCCGACGCTGTCGTGGTGCGACCTACACATTGAAAACTAATTAGCTTGTAGACAAATTAATTTGCAAATTACGCCAAGTTTTTAGGTAGTTAAAGAAAAAAAAGATACATTCATTAATATAAAACATCGGAACAAACAAACATTATGGTCTGCTACGATGCTTTAAACAAACGGACACACTCAGCATAAGCTAGAAACCCCAATAGACGAACGCTGACGCTACTCAGTAAGCTCTGCTTAGGAAGCATACGGATAGTACACTTTAAATAACTTATGTAAACAACATGTTAACAGTACTAATAATATAATAGATAAGATAAATAACTTATGCATTAGTTTTCAGGTCTATTTAATATTGGATGACCTAATTCAAGTCGCTGTATGCAGGACTGTTATGGGAGTAAAGATATATAATAAACTGTCAACTGCGCTAAAAGAACTAACAAATGAAAATGTATTTTGCAAACAATTAAAAGAATTCCTTATATCGAAATGTTACTATACTGTACAGGAATATTTAAATGACAAGATAGAGCCGCGTTTAAAGTGCGACAAATGTAAGCTCAACGAGCATAACTTGGCTGCCAGTTTACGCTCTGTGAGACGAGTCAAGACACACGAATATTAGAAGAAATAACAGTTTTTTTTCCAAAATGCCATCCTGTGCAATTGTAACATGCCATCATCGCAATGAATCAGTAAATTTACCAAGTAATAGAATAACTTTTCACAGGTAAGAACCGAAAAAGAAATTGCGACACTGGGACTGCCTATAAACTTGGCGGCTCGTCCAGTCTAATTGTATATTATTAATTGTATATATATATATATATATATATATATATATATATTGTATTTAAAAAAAAAACGATATTTTAACAGTAGCGTCTCAATACATTTACCATAATCTAGTTTATGTCCACAAAAATCTTCATTTATTTGAAAAAAATTGTGACGTACATAACTTTAATACTAAGAACAAAAACAAACTTGCTGTCCGAAATCTTAGACTAAGTAAAGTAGGGAAATCATATGTTGGAAGAGGCATAACATTCTTTAATAAAATACCACAAAATCTTGCCGAATTGCCTTTTCACCAGTTTAAATTAAAGATTAAAAAAACCCTCATGAAAAAAGGTTACTATACAATAGACGAATATTTATCGGATAAAGATGTGTGGTCTTGCACATAGTGTTCCAGTTACAAAATCTTTGTAATAAATGATTGTAAAGCTATTTGTAGGTATATGACAAAACTCTGTAACCACTGATATAAAAAGATTAAAAGGGTAACTCGAGTTTCTTGCCGGCTCTTCTCGAAGATCCTACTAATTCCGAACCGGTTGTAGAGTCACAAAAAATATGTTAATAATAACAATTGACGATTCAAAAGTATCTGTAACAGATTTATTTGAATCAAGATTTTTTTCTTTCTTTCTTTCATTCGGATGTGTGTGATATTTATAGTAAACAAGTGTTAACCTTGCAGCGCCTTCGTGAGTGAGAGCTCGAACATATCGTGGTGGGCGGCCGCGGCCCCGGCCCCAGCCAGAGCGCCGAACTGTATCCCCGTCTCCACCTCCACTTTGTGCTCCACTTTCTTGCTTTCTTGCTCCTGTGTTCACAAGTTATTACCATAGACCGGATAATCGGATGCATATTTACCTAAAGTTGACCGGCGCCTTAGTATGGAAAGCACTTCTTTATCGTTAAGATTTCGGGATTTCGGAATTGATGCATTTAATGTTCGGAATATAGAATTTAATGTATTTTCATTACGTTTGTAGTATTTTCTACTACAATATATGATTTGTATGTACATTACTTGTATAGAAAAAAACCCGATATTTCGGGATGAATACCGTTAGCGTTTAGATTATAAATATAATTGAATGCACACTCAAATTAAGGTTTTTAAATGAGGAGCCGTAATTATTTGCGTTGAGAACAATATTTTAATTGAATAATATTAATATTATAATTTGATAGACAGGCAACCCATTCGTAATTTGTTTTATATCCGATTAGTTCAAAATCCCTGATTTTTTTCGAATCCCGACATTGAAAAAGACAATTCCGAAAAAAGAAGCCTTCACCATATTTTCTTAGACAAAAAATAAGTTTAGGTAAATATGCATCCGATTATCCGATCTCTAGTCACACATACGCTACATTATTGTAAAACTCTCCGATTCCAAGACTTTGCAAGCTTATAAATAGTTATAATACTGCGTCGACTTTAACTCTGACCCTGTCAGCAGGCTATGTCAAGTTGTGTTTGATGTATGTTTGTATTGGTCTGGATGTTTTCTATGTATAATTTATATGTATTTACAAAACAAACTTATATAAGCATGTATATCAGTTTTTTGTACCCATAGCCCCAGGCTTCACGCTTAACTTGGGGCTAGATGGCGCTGTGTGAATGTCAGTGGATATTTATTTATTATTAAATTCGGTATTCTCCACTATCCGTAATAAATACTAAACCTTATTTTTATAAAAGCGCACCTTATTTTATATGTCGTTTCATTGATCACTTTTGTTTGTTAAAAATTGTATTTTTAAATACACTGGAACCAATAAATAGAAGGTCAATTGATGATAATGACCAATGACGTCACATATCAATAATCTCATGCAAAATATATGGAAACGTTCCTTTTTGACAGTTCATAAAAAGTGCGTCAACGATTAGTGGCGTCAAATACCCAATTGTTTGTGTTGTAGTGAAAACATTAATATACATGAAAGTACAATGCTATTCATTTTATTTCATACTGTAATTTACTTAATTTTTTATTTATTTAAATTTGGTACGCAGACATATTACAATCTTTTAGTTCCAGATGAAATTAACAAAATAAACGCACTCGATGGTAATCCATAAATACACAGCATGGTCCAAATAATAATCGGACATTTACACACAGATTAAAAAGCTAATATCCATAATAAGCTGACCTGCGGCTCAAGAAGATGTGCGGAATCGGGCAGCTGCAGTAATGCGGCGAGAGCGTCCCGCGATTCCCTCGGCAAAGACGACGGGACTCGAGTCGCCCCAGATTGTACACACACAGCCGCGTGCTCTATATCATCAGCCGTCAATCCCGTGCTGCCGTTTGTACCTGATATCAGAATTACCTGAGTACAGTCCCCTACTATTGTGTGTTCCATAGAATAGTACCTATTTCTATGTATAATATGCATTTACAAAAAAATATATATTAGTATGTTTTTTCGTTGTTTAGTACGCTTAACTTGGGGCTAGATGGCGCTGTGTGAATGTCAGTGGATATTTATTTATTTCCTTTATTTATGCCGTTATGTTGGTACTTCGTCATTGTTATGGTAAGATAAGACAATCCCGTAGGTATTGTTTATTCAGTTTTATTTGCACTGCTTTTCAAAGTTTTGGGCATGATCTTAGTCGAAAACAAATAAACAAAACGTAGGTCCCGTAGTGGAGCGTCTTATCAACCTTTTGAGTTGAGCGTCTTATCATAATAATCATTATTCATCATATACTAGTTATAAATTGAATTAATTGTCTTTTCACGAAGTTATAAATTTTAAAATGAAATCATTGTAGATGCCAAAAAATAAAATTCGCGTTTTAGTGAAACCGGGCTCGCGTAAAGTAGTATATAACTGTAGATAGTCGCGTAAATTGTCAGTCGGTAATATATAGGACTAGCTGTTTTCCGCGTAATAAGATTATATTTTCCCGCAGTAAAACATAAAAAATGCTTTTTTTCCAAAATTACACGTATATGATAAAATAAAGTAGCCAATGTTTTTCTTTACTACATCAGCTAACTGCCAAATAAGTCCCGTTCAAATCCATCCAGCCATTTCAATTTCAGCCGTTTGTAATGGTCTTGGTGTTTTCTATGTATAATATGTATGTATTTACAAAAAAATATATAAGTATATTTATCCGTTGTTTAGTACCCATAATACAGGATTCACGCTTAACTTGGGCTAATGGCGCTGTGTGAATGTCAGTGATATTTATTTTTACTATAATAGATGACATACCAGCTTGTTTGTGATAAGCCAAGAGACAAGCGCACAGATGCAATGCCTTGTTGGCGTCGGCGGTGGGCAGTTTGAGTGCCAACTTGGATAGCGCGGAACACGCACACGCCGCTGTGAACGATTCGCCCGAACGCAACGCCGATGTCAGACCCATCTCGGATTTTGTTGTGCTCGTCGACCTGTCATTGAAAAATACATAAAATAGGTACATCACTCTCTCTTCAACCTATTGCAGTCCACTGCTTGACATAGGTCTCCCCCATTTTGCGCCAGACATCCCGGTCCTCCGCCTTTCTCATCCAGCTTCCACCAGCGACCTTTCGCAAGTCGTCGGTCCATCGGGCCGGAGGGCGTCCTACGCTACGCTTGCCAAGACGCGGTCTCCACTCCAGAACTCGTCTGCTCCAACGGCCATCGGTTCTGCGACATACGTGACCAGCCCACTGCCACTTCAACTTGCTGATCCGGCGGGCTATGTCGGTAACTTTAGTTCTCTTACGGATTAAATCATTTCTGATCTTATCCCTAAGGAGACTCCAAGCATAGCTCGCTCCATTGCGCGTTGAGTAACTTTGAACTTATGAACCAATCTCGCAGTCAGTGTCCATGTCTCAGCTGCGTATGTTAGCACGGGTAGGACGCATTGCTCAAAGACTTTTGTCTTTAAGCATCACTACATAGTATGAAACAAAGTCACTTTCTCGGTCCCTATATTCCTATGTTTCAAACTACGCAACGGATTCTGTGGTGAGTTTTAAAAACACTGCATAGAATAAAATAAAGTCGTTTTTTATCCTTATGTCCCTATATGCTTTTAAATCTTTCAATCTACGTAACGGATTTTGACATGGGCGTAGCCACACTGGGGCAAGCTGGGGCGCTTGACCCCACCCTCGCTCTAACATATTTGAACAAAAGATAAAATACCGGGGGAGGAGGGGTATAGGTTCACTGATGCCCCACCCTGAGCCCAAGACTGGCTACGCTCATGGATTTTGTTGCGATTTTTTAAAATAGATTGAGTAATTGAAGAAGAAGGTTTAAATGTATAATGTCATCCATTAAATAATGACGAAATACTGTTACTTTTGAGGTTTATAATGTGATGGCGTAAATATTTTTTTCCACTTATATTGCAAACGCAGGCTGAACCCAATGAGATTTATCAATATAATGTATTTAGTATAGTATACATTCAAAAGGTCTACAAAAACTCCATGATGATGTATATTCATCTCATAAAGATATCCCTCAATAATCGTGCGAAGCCGGGGCGAGTCGCTAGTAGGTAATAAACAAAACTAAAAAAATACTAAATTACAAAAGCCTTTGACTAATTCGTTCTACCCATACTAACATCACAGCTGTGACATGAACACTAACCGCTGGATTAGTTCACAAGTTTAAAATCACAAAACAGGCAAGAAGCGACCTTATTTCTCTCAAAAATAAAATAAAAAACCAATAAATTAATAAATTGCCAAAACAGAGCCTGATCAGCAAGTTGAAGTGGCTGTGGGCCGGACACATATGTCACACAACCGTTGACCGTTGAAACAGAAGAGTTCTGGTTTTACAGAAGAAGCGTAGGATGCCCTTCGGCTTATAGGCCGACGACTTGCAACGCTGGATGAGGAAACCGTCCGAAAAGTCCCGTGATATCTAGCGAAAAGTGGAGGAGACTTATGTTCAGCAGTGCACTGCGATAGTTTGAAGAGGTAATAGAGATGTGGACTTAAAGATTAACCAAGCTACTATTTTAAAGTTTTGTAAATGTTATACTCAATTATAACTTACTGCGGCAAGTTGAAGGCAGATTGCGACGCGTAGGTACCATCGCTGGTCACGAGTTGCCTCGGCGCTGAAGTGTCAGGCTGCGGTGCTGATTCTTCCTCCTGATACAAAATTATTTCATTAGTCTCTCTTATGGCTAAAATCAGAAATATTTTTAAAGAACTACAGAAAAGTACCGATATAGCTCACCGGACCAGGAACAATGATCATAAATGTCGCAGAACCGAGTTCTGGAGTGGAGACCGCGTCTTGGCAAGCGAAGCGTAGGACGCCCTCCGGCCCGATGGAGCGATGACTTGCGGAAGGTCGCTAGTGGAGGCTGGATGAGGGTAGCGGTGTACGGCGATTTATGGCGCAAAATGTAGGATACCTAAGTCTAGTCATCATCATCATCTAATGAGTGCTGTGCAGTGGACATAGTTAGGCTGTAATCAACCTAATTATGTCCACTGCTGAACGAAGGCCTCCCCTAATGATTTCCACGCGTACCGATCCCTAGCAGTTGACATCCATCTGCTACCCGCCACCCTAATCAGATCATCCGTCCATCTGGTTAGGGGTCGGCCTACGCTTCGCTTTCCGTTACGTGGACGCCACTCGAGAACCTTTCCGCCCCATCGGCCATCGGTTCTACGCACTATGTGCTCTGCCGCACTGCCACTTCAACTTGCTAATCCTCTGTCTGTCTGTGTGCTAAGTCTAGTCAAATGCTGCAAAACGTTTTATCATCATCATCAGCTCATTAAACGACCCACCGAGGGCACGAGCCTACCCGTATAGGGTGATTAGGCCTTAGTCGTCCACGCGGGCCCAGTGCGCGATGGAC
>PQWD01003590.1:95271-121799 GCA_019425675.1 Leucinodes orbonalis | reverse complement strand
TAAATCTGCTTGAGAAGCGTAAATACTTTGGCCAGGATTTCTTGTTTTTCCTATAGTATGTTAAACAGGCCCCAATTAAAATTAAGCCCAAGGTCCATCACTGCCACAGGTCTTTTCCAGAATAGTAACAACATATCAACATATAACATTACCAGAACATGATTAGATTTTTTTTGTTTATCTTAAAATAAATGTTTTTTTTTCTCTTTCGTTTGTTTCTAGAGTGGTTATTTAAATAAAAATAATATTTCCTAATGTAACACCTTTTTATGTTCAGTTTATGGAATATCAAGTTGTGTAGACTTAACTGATTTCTGTAATAGTACATTTTTGTTTCTGTATTGTTTGTTTCCCAAATAAATAAATAAAATAATATCTAGTTTACGGCATTTAATAAATTAATAAACTATATTGCAACAATGAAGTTGCACTAATATTTACCTATTATAATACCTAAAAAGGGGAAGCTCGAAAAGATATAAAGCTGTATAATTGATAATCACGTTCCTGATTTCACACTCGGCCAGCTTTATGCGATGGTAGAGCGGATTGCATAAATCCCACATTTTATCCACGCGACGTTTTATTAATCTGCCCTCCATGTTTGGAAACACGTTTCTAGAGCGTAACAGTGCTAAGTCCTAGGTCATATTGCATTCATTTTAAGATTATAGTGCTCAAATTGGATTAAAAGCTGGACTAATATTTGGCTGTTATTTTTTTAGGAATAATATAATTTAGAACTTTATAGGTAAGATCAAAATTATTGTAAAAATATAATCCATATCATAAAAAATAATCACTGCACAGAGCCGTTGTGTAATACTTATGAGTTGAGAAAAATAATGCTATGATTCTTTTAGAATTTGATTAGAACGAAAAGATTTGCAAATAGTCTCCACACTGTCACTAAAACTAGCGCGAGAACTTGGGATCTTAATGATAATATTACTCGGTCCATGTTAAACTGAAGTCAGGTCGAATTAAGGGATTCACGCAAGGAACATCATCTAAACAAAAGCGGAGTGGAGACCGCGTCTTGGCAAGCGTAGCTTAGAATGCCCTCCAGCCCGATGGACCAACAACTAGCGACAGGTCGCAAGTGGAGGCTGGATGAGAAAAGTGGAGGACTGGGATATCTGATGCAGAGTGGGGGATACTTATGTCCAGCAGTAAACTACGATAGGTTGAAGAGAAACAAAAGCAATAGATGGCGTTTGCCTTCTTCACAAATGTGTTACAATTACCTAAAAGTTACATCAAAGATTAGAAAGATTTTAAAGTTTCTCAGCTAAGAGCGACAGCTTCTAACAAGCAGAGTAATCACGGTTCGCACCTATTGAGTGATCGCGGACCGACTTACCGATAAATAACTTATAACGAGCCAACTTGACTTTTACAATATTTCCCGGGTTTCCATCTTCTTCGAGAAATTATGAAGATTGTTCAGTTTTGCTTGGCGTGTAGCTTATGTAACGGAAACAAGAAACAAGTCTGCCTGTGAGTGCTGAGTATTTAATCCATGTTACAACCTTTGTGAAGTAACTTTCTAAAGGTGTTACTAGCTTTTACCCCGTTTACTATCTAATAACATTGCATAAAACACTTTTCTAGCAAAGTAAAAAGAGTAACTATGTCTGTATACTTTAATCTTTAAGATAAATAGACTGATTAGATAGAGCAATACAATTCAAAAGATGCAGACTTTGTTTTTCCTGGTGCAATTTTCACGACTTATCCAAAAACAGACTTTGTATCCCGAAAATCTACAATTCTCCGATGTAAGTAATATTCATTGACTGGTACTACTTTTGACCATTTATGTCTTTACTGAAGGGTAGGTATACTTTTCACAGGAGTTTATTCTCTTTTAGTTCAACGAATAAATAATACGGTTGAAATACGTACGCAAAAATACATTTAAAATCGCCATTCTAACCGTTAGTTCAATAGAATACTAAAAAGTTCCCTCTTTTCTATTTTCTCTTCACAACTACATATCTCCCGTTTCTAAATCGTTGCCTTTACAGAAACTTGGAATGTAACTTCGCGAGCTTACAAAACTGCCGAGTAAATTTCCAGTGCCAACCTAAAAACTTTCAACAACAATAAAAACTGGCTTGCAATCGCACTATTTCGTTGTTAAGTTGCCTCCACATGCATTAACAACAATAGAACGAGTGTTGCTCGCTATAATCGTAAAGATTTCAAGCGACCCACCACCGTTTTAGGGGCCTGCACTAAATAATACTCATTGTTTCAGAAATAAACGTACAAAGAAAACCAATACTGATGCAATCTAAGGACAGTATTGTCTTTGTCGTTAAACAAAGGGCCAGTAAAATCATCTCATGGTAAGTGTTACCTCTCCTCATAACAGATGCTGTATTTTACAAAAAATCATCATCATCATCAGCTCATTAAACGTCCCCACCGAGGGGCACGAGCCTACCCGTATAGGGTGATTAGGCCTTAGTCGTCCACGCGCCCAGTGCGGATTGGACGACTTCACACAACCTTCGAATCTCTTCGCAGGCGTGCATGAAGGTTCCTCACGATGTTTTCCTTCACCGTAAGAGCGTCGGATAACGTACATCTATTTTCGAAAATTCGAAAATACATTGGTACGTGTCGGGATTTGAACCTCAACCCTCCCGGTAGGAAGGCGACAGTCCACACCACTGAGCCACCGACGCTCTACTTCTAAAATACTTGATTTTGTCATATTTTGTAGTCATGTTATTGCCAACCTTGTGTATCGATTCATATATATATCTATATTCTATACATATATAAGTTCCAATATTTAGAATTTTATCTGTAATTCCAAAGGTTTAAAATGCTTCTTTGGAAAGGCCCTTTAGATTTTAATGATGTTGCTTTGCTTCCTTTTGTTGATGACTTGTAAAACTACGCTGATGGAGGCTGGATATTTTTGAATTTTGAGAGGACCAAGACTTTGATAACATATGGGGAAAACGTAAAAGAAATCCAATCTCTCCAAATTATTTTCACTAGCTTCACTCGTCTGATGCCATCATCTTTTAAGAATAAAAATACTTTTGCGATTGATCAACGTGAATTGAGTGGCCAATACATTCCAGAATAATTTTGTTTATAATTTTATTTATTTTCAAGGGAAACTTACATAAGTTTAGTAAATATAAGTCATACATAGTCAAAAAAAATATTAGTTAAAAAAAAACGATATGACTGCACGATATGCCAACTTCTTAAAAGGAGATAAAAAAAAAATCTTCGTTTACAGTCACGCCTGACTGTTCCTTAGATCTAGGACCATAACAGATATTTTGAGGGTCGGTCATTATTTACTAAAAGATGCACTGCATTAAAGATTCAGTATGAAATACAAAATGTAATACCTACCAAATTTAGCTTTGAAATCTCATCAAGTTTATTGAAATTTGTCTTTCTCTGTGTGTTTTCTTTCTTTTGTAAGTTGCATTTTAATAAAGTTTTTCATGCAGTTCAATATGTATCTAGAATTTAATATTATAGACACGTCTGTATTTATTCCGCTCGCGTCTAGACGAGCTCGGCTGCGTCTTTGCGTGTGTTTTGAACAAATATTTTAGCTTTGACAATCTTCTTACCGTGTTTAAGTTTCAGAACGTACTGTACGGTGCTCTTTGAAAAGAAAACTTTGCATTGATATTGTTTGAGAATCCGTATGACGTTATATGAATATTCATTGTAGTTAAAGTCGAAAAACAAGTGTACATTTAGCTCCTACTTGTTTTTTAAGTACCTTGTAGTATTGAAATAATGATTAGACTAAAATACTTTATTTTTTAAATTGAAACGATAGTCGAAACTTCAGCTACTACACAAAGGGTTCCAGGTTCGATCCCCAAACATTACAAATATGTATGTACATGAACATGTCTGTTTGTATTGGTCTGGGTGTTTCTATGTATATTATGTATGTATTATAAAAAAGATATAAGTATGTTTAGAACCCGTCTTACAGGCTTAGGTAAAACGGGCTTACTTTGGAGCTAGATGACCCAGTGTGTCTATCAATGGATATTTATTAATCAATTGTTTTGGGCCAAATAAACTTTATTCTTCTTACACTTGAATTACGATTAAATGACATAAACGAGGGCTTGACTAAGTGCTTATAGCGCAAGTTAATATTGCTATTGCAATGGCCGGCTGCCGATTATGTTATTTATCTTAAATTAAAATATCATTGTCAGTCGTTGGATAAATTACCGAAAAATTTTGTTTTCTATGTGCTGTGGAAGTCCTTTTAACTGTTTGTATGGTTAAAAACTACATTTCAGTTTGTTAGACAAATGGATAATATCGTCACTCAAAAGGGTTCAATTCTTCTCCTTGAGGTTCGGAACCACAAATTCTTTCAAACACTTACGCGACACAAATGTTCTGTTGTCAGTCAACACAGCGTAGCCAAGTCTGCGTCAAAGCGCCCAAAGACCGTTTTCTCAGTGCATAATGTATAGCGAGCCCTCATTAAAGTTCTGAAGGAACAAACAGTCCGAGCAGTCCTTTTCATGGTGCTGAACTCCTAATTGGTCCCATTGAAAGCCCCAACGTGACCGTCGCCGGGGCACGTAGAATTTTTATCGGTTGATTATATTTGCAGAACCACTGTCATTTTAGCGCGGTGTTTGCGCTGTAGAATTTGCTTGTTGAAACTGTTGTGAAATACTTATGGGTATAAGTAACAGCCTTTTTAAATCTATATTACATGCAAGGACGTCCTCATGTTTTCTTTAAACTTGATTAAAATTATTTGATATGTAACTTCAACTATGTTCATTTCACAATATACTCGTATTGCATTAAATAAATACTACAAAAATATATATTCTACAACACTTCTACTATATTTAATTATTATTATAATTTGGTTCATATTAATACACCTATAAATAATATTTTGCACAAGAAAAACATACTTGAAAGTTTCACTATACTTGAACAACGTATCATGTTACAGACTGACAACCATCTGGCCACCATCCATCTATATTTTGTTGTTTTTTATAATCTAGACGATAGTTAAAAAGCTCACCTGATGGTTACTGATACGCCTGACCATGTCAGAGCGACATTAAAGGGACACCAACAACTAAAAGACATTATTTTCCATCAATGTCGTACTGCGCCGGACTTGCTGTCACAGATATTAGGTATTATATCCGGTAATTATTGTTTTAAACTATGAAAAACTAATAAAGATGTTTTATATGTGACCTTCAATAAAAACTTGAATTGTTTGAGCTACTTAACGATAGAAATAATCTGAATGTCACGTCTAAACTGTCGTGATTTAATACCATCAACGTAAAGGGGCCCTCTGAAAAGCCTTTTACTGTTAGCGGTGGAGCAATGAGAGTTGCGGTCAATTACGGATGGATGACCGAGTAATGGCTTTCAATGACGTCCTTCGTTTGTCTGAGGGCACTTGAACAATTGGTCACAAGACACGACTGTGGGTGAACACGCAAGATCTTAAAGACGTAATTTGAGGCCTAGTTCCATTTTGCTTGTTTATTTTTCATTAAATAGTGTGGAAAATATTTGGTGGCAAATCGTGGCAGTTTACCTCTTTTTTTAAAAGAGATTTTTTTTATGTAGTCTTAAAACGTGTAAGTTGATGGCCAACCACGGGGGTTACGCCTTTCTTAAAACAGTATTTCTATAATGATACGTCCGCATTTGTGTACCAGAAAAGGCGAAGTAATATTTTTGTGATCTATTTTTAAGAGTTGGCTGAAGCTTACAGATGGACGGTGACGTAGTTAAAGTAACAGTTATCTGATGGTAGGGACTAAAGTACACACTAAAGCCGTTAATCGACGTTCATGTTCAGTTGTGAACATTATAGACTGAAGTGACATTATAGTTCGGGAAGTTACAGAGTGTTTTCTCGTCCAATATACCTCAATATTTAAAAACATTTTTTTTAACCAGTGCGTATTACCAGTGATGACTTATGGCTGAGACGTAGTCTAATACGTTGCACCTTTTCAAAAGGCTTAAGGTCACGCAATGAGCGATAGAGAGGGCTATGCTTGGAGTTATCTACGTGATCGAATTATAAATGAGAAGATTCGTAGAAAAACTAAGGTCACCGACGTAGTCACTAAGCTGAAGTGGCAATGGGCAGGGCAAATAGTCCGAAGAACCTCTTCAAATGGAGACCACGTAGCGCAGCGTAGAACGGCCGTCCTCAAGATGGACAGATGACTTACGGAAGGTTGCGGGTGGCCGCTGGATTCAGATATATGACGTAGCTTCCGATACTATGGAAGCTACTTCGGGAGCTACGATGCCACGGACAGACACACGCACACAGACACGTCAAACTGAAAACACCTCGTCGTTTTTCGTCGGGGGGCAAATAGTCTAGTCTATGAAGATATTTCAACGGAAGACACCTGTTTGTTTAAGACACCTGTTATTTCATGTAAATATAAATAGGTGTCGCTCTAAGTATGTATAATTTCAGAAGTACGCTTTCAGTTTATAATTCCTATTTTATAGTAGTTTGAGTTAACAAGTTATAAATAGTTGGCAGTGTACTTCATTGCCCCGCGCTTACATTATTATTCTTGAAATAGTATAAGGTCTAAACCTGAGTTCAAATAAATATACTCATCGAACAGATTAAGTTGCGTTATTGTGGTTTTATTATATCCCGATAATAGTAAGCTATTCCAGAACAACAGTCCGGACTAAACAATAATAATATGTAAAACGCACAATGTACTATTAAGCACTATATATTCAAAAGTCTACGTTACGCATTCTACATAACAGTTTATATATTAGAGCATTGCACTTAAAATAGATGACCTATCCGCCTTACATCAACACTATCCCAAACAAGACCGTGCTAATTGAACCCGCTTTATTTCGCTCGCATTCATTCTTCAAAGTGACGACACCAACCCAACTGAGAAGCGACTTCATTAACATTTCTTTTCAACGCTGACACACCTGAGATTTCACCGTGACATGAATAGAAGTTTTATGCTGTGAATGGTAAAGGTTAATTTTGTATGCAGCTGCAATGGAAAGATAATGACGGATGGAATTTGTGACGGTTTTAAAATCATGAGGACTTGCGTATTCTTGTCTTAATGAAAGGAATGTGAGTTACTTTATTTATTTTAGTTGGACCTTTGGTCAACAAAAAGAGATCATCATCATCATCAGCTCATTAAACGTCCCCACCGAGGGGTACGAGCCTACCCATATAGAGTGATTAGGCCTTAGTCGTCCACGCGGGTCCAGTGCGGATTGGACGACTTCACACACAACCTTCGAATCTCTTCGCAGGCGTGCATGAAGGTTCTTCACGATGTTTTCCTTCACCGTAAGAGCGTCGGATAACGTACATATATTTTTCGAAAATTCGAAAATACATTGGTACGTGTCGGGATTTGAACCTCAGCCCTCCCGGTAGGAAGGGATCAGTCCACACCACTGAGCCACCGACGCTCAAACAAGAACAAAAAGAGATTAAAACCTATTTGCTAGCTTAACAGAAGGCTTTCTTTAAAAATATTGTCAGAAATCAAACAGACAGAGGAACATCCAACTGATGATATGTAACAAATATCATCTATGAAACTGTGATCTCAAAAAAGCCCTTTCTTCTTCGCCCTATATTACAATTTTCTTTTCATTTTCAAAAGTTAATAAGCACAACTTGAAAACAAGTATGCAGTTATTTCTTTCTTATAATATTGGAATTACCTAAGTGTGCTAGGGAAAAGACTTTACTAGGTGGTAGACTCAGTACTGAGTCGTCTAGGTAGGGACCAGCGCAGTGCCAGATATCATCGCGTAAAATAGGAGTGCTATGTTCCACTGTGTTTCGGGATGAAGTCACTGTAGCTACTAAAATTAAGGGGTTAAGAGTCTAACATCTGGCGTCAGGTGACGAGCGTAGGGCAGATTTGACGGAAAGGCTCTATTAGTACTAACTAAAAACACTATTAGAACTATTACAATCTAAAATGTACAGTGCTGAACAAACGCTTCTCCTAATGATTTTCATACGGACCGATCCTTAGCAGTTGACATACGGTTGGGGTCGACTACGCTTTGTCTTGCGTAACGTGGACGCCACTCGAAAACCTTACCACCCCACCGGCCATCGGATCTAAGAACTATGTTCCCTACTCACTGCCACTTCAACTTGCTAATCCTGTGGGCTAAATCAGTCACTCGTTCTCCTACCGATAAACTCTGGTTCCGGATCTAATTGCGTAGGGAAATACCTAACATAGCTCTCTCCAAAACAATAGCTCTCTCCATGAGTCTCCATATCATGTTGAGAAACCTTGAGCTTATTTAAGAGACCCTTAGTGAGCGACCACCAGATGTGCATCTCAAATATATTGAAGCAATTATAGTAATAAAGAATTATTTGGTGCTGTCATTTTAATCCATTAACATACAAGAGCTCTCTAAATCATAATTAATTTGTAATTAATTACGAGACCCGCAGCAGAATAACAAAATTAATTGTGAAAATGCGCCTTCACAACCTTGTTTAGCCTCACGGAAGGCTGTCGATTAAACAACGATATACGAGCTGAATAATAGCATGTTAAAAGGATTACTGTCATTACTTTACCCTGCTGCTACTCACATCAAAAATAAATATTCAAATTGTCTAAAATCATCATCATCAGCCTTTAACGATCCACTGGAGGTTATGGTTCTTCCTACATAGCATAACTTTGGGGATATTGAGCCTCGCGGGCCTAATGTGGATTGGTGGGAGTCAACGGCTATTCTTCAAAGATTCTAGCCGGAACTAACAGCTTAACGTACCCCGCGAAGCACGTAGTCATCTTTATTTTCGGACAACCAGGTGATTCAGGAAATCTAAACTAGGAAAAATCGCACAAAGTGACTTTAAGTACGTGGTATGGTCGACAGTCTGCTTGAATGAGTAGTTTGCATGTTTTAAAACAAATAATAGCGAATTTGACTTTTACGGCCCGGTGATAGAACAGTTTTCATCTCAAAGAGTTGATATAGGCTTGACTCTTGGATGCTGGTGCTCTTCATAACTACACCAGGAAAGTTATCAAGTTTTTTAATTATGTATAAAGGCTGAGACACTTTACCAACAACCTAGCACCTAACTGCTTTCAAAGGTAATGTAGCATCGCACTATTTATCATTAAAATCGACATCGACGAAATCGATCGAAGACTCGTACCCACTCACCACTCACTCACCCATACACACACACACACAGATACACACAGTGTGAGACTCACACACACATACACAATCACATTCAACAAATTCTCAATGCTTTGATTTGTTTGTTTTTTACTATATAGTTATGTTTTTTTTAGATTAAACATAAAACTATATCCAAGGATATCCAAGGTCGGAAGTGAGCACTAGTTTCTGAAACGCAGGTTTGTATACCTATCACGGAAGTCAGGGGTTCCACAACATTATATTGTAAATGTTTTATGTCAATAAATAAATTATTATTATTATTAAAATAGTTGCTCTCTTCTTTTATTTTTATCTCATTATTGTTTTAATTTCTGTTATGTATTTATTTAATTATATTTATGGTAGCATAGGTATAATATGTATATTAATATTTATGTTTATTTGTATTTTATTTATTTTATTATAATTTTATTACGATTTAAACATTTATTTCTTGTACTTTTTCAATTATTTACTTTGTGCAATTAAACCGCCTTCCTATTTTGTTTTAAAATGATTCTTAACTGTATGGTTGTCTAAAGAGATTGCTTATTAGCAATAAGGCCGCCTTTGTAATTTTTATGTTTTATTGTTAATGTACTTAAAATTGTAAATTGTCTCGAAATTGTGCAATAAAGAATATTCTATCTATCTATCTAGCAATCCACACCATTGAGCCATCGACGCTCTCATATATGTATATATATGTAGTTAAAAGAGGAAGATTAGAATATTTACGACGCCACGCAAATTAAACTGGCTCAATTTAATCACTTAAAGGTATATACCTACTGTTTACATTGGCAGTTCGAGTTGTAATGACCTTGTGATGGCCTTTTCATTACTCGAAAATGACAAAAAGAATGAACGACCTTGTTTTATTTGTTTTAAAGTAGGAAGATGCGATATACAAAGTAATTGCATAGTTCAATAATTCAATTAGCTTTTGACTTATTTGTCATTAGTAAAAGATTGTTATTTCTAATTCGCCCTCGCGACATCACTCAACGTAATAGCAAATAGGATTCAGTTAAGTATTTGCCATCGAGTGCTGATTGATTTGATCTGAATTTATACTGAGCTAGGCCGCAATCATTCAGGATCACGTAATGAGTCTGTCAACAGGGATTTATGGGGTTTTCGGAGTATAGCGTCTGTGAAAATCGTGATAAAATCACGATCTAAAAAGGGACATATTATATAATACAGTATTCTTTAATTGCCCGTGTCGACTGGTGTTCGTGTGTGTGTGCGTGCGTGCGTGCGTGCGTGCGTGCGTGCGTGCGTGCGTTTTTAGGAAGGCACGGAGAGCCAGCGATCTTTTCTCTTCTCTTCTCTACAACAGAGGTATTAAGGCAGCTAAAAAAAACTTCAATCTGATTTTTATTCATCTGACACCGATATGATATGCTCACAAAACAACCCAAAAAAGTGTTCCGAAGGCAGCGACAGCACACATACACATATTTCGAATGATCATACATTTACCTAAACAAAGAGCCTACAACTGTATTCTCTTCGGCGGTTCGTTTTTGAGGCACGGGTGGCGTATCTACCTTTATATATACAGAAAATTATTGTCACTCAATCCATTCACTCACACACTCTCCTGCCTTTGCGACTTTATTAATGGTGGCCCTTATATTTTTTCTATGAAAACATTTAACTTAAGCCAAAACTTAATCCGAAAACAATAGTAAATGGCCTTTCAGTTGCACCGGCTGGGCTATAACAAACGATTCACTGGCAACCACAATTAAGTTCACGACAAGAAATAGGCAATTTCCGAGACGCATCCCCAAGAATATCGTGGTTATTCGTGTATACTCTTACACGATGTATTTAAGATCATTATCATGTAATTTGAAATTTAAAATGTAATTAAATTGAATTTAATTTTATGTTAATGTTAAATTGCGACGCCCTCTCAGGCTCTATATGTTCACAAGCCAGATGCTATATAAATAAATAAATAAATGTGGATAGGTGGGTGTTAAACACCATCCTCCTAGGAGTCCGGAGCCAACAGCTTAACGTACTTTCCAAAGCTCAAAGGGAATGAACATAATATTTTTCAATTACCCATCCGAAATAACCATCCTGATACTCGTAGTTGCTTAGCTTGCGTGATTGTCAATCGAACACACAAGCCACTACGACACCGCTTCCCAAAAATATCACGCATGAAAAATATTATTTATCTTACAACTCCATCTAGATAAAAGCCCATTCGGTCATTAGAGCGTCAGCTATGGCCGATATTTTATCGTTGCCTTAAATCATCTGTGAAACTTAATGACACTGGCTGCCGTTCAAAGGCACTCCGTCTAACGTAACAGTCAAATGTTCATTTATCTGAAAGTGATAAATAGGCTTGTATGAATTTAGGGGGCGCACCCCCTCGTAATGAATACGTTATGAGCAAATCTTCGCACCGCACTATAAACCCGCTCATTCGATAGGAAACACAAAGGATCACATTAAAAACGGGGCAGGGGAAAGTGTTTCAGCTTATAAAGTAATATAAATGGGTATAAACAAATTTTAAAATATAATTAACTGATACTTTTGAAAAGGAAGATTTAGGTTTACGACATTGATGTAAATCTCTTTCTATATAACAACAAAAAAAAAAGAAAATAAGACATAATAAAGATTTTTTTTTTGTTATCACATATAGCTTATAAGTAAATGCATATACTCGTATATTAAATCGATTAAAAAAATTAAATCAACTGAGATATCTTACCTGTCTCATTTGTTGTAGCCTAGCTCCATAATCCAGTCAGTGAGCAAGGTTGATTGACCAGTAGTTTGTCTGGTGAAGCTGTATGCTTGAACAGTATACAAGAAGTCATAAAAAATATTATTTCTGAGGACTTTTGAGTCCGGTGTGGGCACGGCTGATGTCGATCCATGAGCTATGTGAACCAATGCGAGAAGCGTAGGCCGACTCCCAATCAGATGGATGGATGACATGGTTAAGGTGGTAGCATATGGATGTCTAGAGATCGGTCCGAGTGAAAATAATAAGGAGAGGTCTTCAATCAGTAGGGAAAATTTTAGGTTGTTGTGATGATGATGATCCCGCCTAGTCTCTGCTGCTGAAATATCCTCTACTAGCACTCACCGCATGCTTGTTTTACCTTTCATGCACCTGCAAAAAATCATGTTTTTAATTAGAAAATTGTTCTTTTCCAATGAAATAAACTAGCGAGCGCTAACAGCACAGTATCAAATCAATAAAGTGAACGAGCGAGGCTACCTCCGTGCTGCGGTGGAGCACTGTTAACGGCGACGGTTATTAAGCAATTCTGTGTTACAACTAGTGATGTTACCTCGGTTATATCGATAATATTTTATTCATTGCCTCTGTTAGAAGTTCACGGACGGTCCTTTGAAGTTTTGGTGGGGAAATGGACTTCACGTAGAGGCTTTGTGAGAATAAAGAGTGTGTGAGATGTGTATACCGAGCGACCACTCAACCTGCCTGCACTATGAGCGTACAGTTGCTTGCTTTGTAAAAGTAAGCAACCACATAATGCTTGGACTATTGCAAATATGAAAGAAAAATAATGGCTATGGACAGCGTAATCGCTGGATTAGTTTTTGAACTATTAGTAGAAATGTCTCAAGCTTGAAATTAAAGCAGATCGTGAATTGATATTATATGTTAACTATCATCATTGTCAGCCTATAAAGGCATAGGCTTCCTACACAGCTTAGCCATAGGGAGATTGGTTTTTAATTAGGTTAAAATATTATTAAAGTTTCTTATTATCCATTTGTTCAATATCTAAACAATTTACGTGTTTATCGATATAATTTGTAAAAATATACTTTTAAGAGTAACCTCCCTACAAATTTGTCGCTCAGTAACAACTGTGCTCATTAAACGCCGGTAGTTGCACTGCGACATGGGCATGTCATACTTGTGCTGATATGTGTATAAATAGTATAATATCGACATGATGGAAATATATTAACGATCCGTTTGGTGTAATGGTTGAGACGCTAGTACACAAGGGTTCAGGTTGGATCTCCTTGCAGTTCAAACATTTGTGTGCATGAACATGTCTGTTTGTATTGGCCTGATAACTCGAAACTCATGGTGTATCATTAACGTCCCACCGAGGGGCACGAGCCTACCGTATAGGTAATTAGGCTTAGTCGTCACGCGGGCCCAGTGCGGATTGTATGACTTCACGCACAACCTTTGAATCTCTTCGCAGGCGTAGTTTCCTCACGATGTTTTTCTTCATCGTAAGGAGGTCGGATATGTATTTTTAATTTTTCGAGATCGGAAATATATTAGTAAGCGTAGGGGCACCAACAGCGATCCAAGGGAGGTCATGGGGTCAGGTTCAACCTGAATCGCGCTTGCAGTTCACACCATTGAGCACCGACGCTCTCACGAAACCTAAGATTACACATTAATTAACAAAATTTAATCAACTTGTTAGTACGCTTTAATTTGGCCTAATATACTTGTCTTAGAGAGTAATTCAAGTCTAATGTTACGATCTTTTACGCTCTTTTATGATAGTTAAACTGTCAACTTTGTAACAAGCTCAGCTATACAATAGGTTCCAGCAACACCATTATTATGAAAATCATTCGAGGTGTATCTAAAGTTGATATCAGTAATTCGTTGAATGAGCGCATGTCAACGTAGTTGAATAGTGGCTTCAAATTTTTACTATCTCTTTTCTTCTACCTACTGCAGTCCACTGCTGGACATAGATCTCCTTATATATTGCGCAAGAATCCCGGTACTTTACTTTTCTCATCTCACCTCCACCAGGGAAAGGTCACAAGGGTCCATTTTTGTTTCAATTCCATTTGCTCACGAGTCATTGAGTCATTGATGTAACAAATACATGTATCGATAATGATAATATGTTATCGAAGCAGTTGGCTGATTACGTATGTCATGGAACCGATGGCGATTAGAACAGATGGGTTCTGGAGTGTAGATCGCGTCTTGGCAACCATATACGACGCCGTCAGGCCCGATGCACTGACGATTTGCGAAAGGTCACTGCTTGAGGTTGGATGAAGAAGTGGAAAATCGGGATATCTGTAGTAAAATGTGGGAGCAGCAGTGGATCGCGATATGCTGAAGAGATATAATATGATGAGAGAATGATATATAACAAATATGGCAAGTGATAAAATATGTATCAAATAAGGCAACCCCGCTGTTTTTTTAATATGCAAAATTAGGCACAAGTTTGATAAAAAGATACGCGGAACAGTAATATAAATTTGTAAATATTTTCCGTGATTCAATCGGCTACTTGTGTGTCAGAATTTTTCGTGTAACTCGACACCCAATTAGGCTAATGGCCGCGTGCTAGTTAGGCCAGTTAGTCAATTAACTAATGAACTCCTCAGTCAGATTTTGTAAGCCAGCTTACAGTGACGGCTAGAGTGGAATGTTTACCTTTTGAAATATAAGTTAGCCTCGTTTGATGAAGCGCTTCTTTGTTGCTCTTATTAACTTAGATGTTCTGGATGACTTTGAAATACAGATTCTAATATATACAAAGAAGTAACTGTTTCACTCGGCTCTTTTATCACCTAAGTTCATCAAACATAGAAAGAAAGAAAGAAAAAAATATTTATTCAAATAAATCTGTTACAGATACTTTTGAATCGTCAATTGTTATTATTATCATATTTTTTGTGACTCTACCACCATAACCTAACCTTTTTGTTAGACTAAGTGTAGCGCTACCTACAAAAGTAGAGACTAACTCTCTCCACAGTGTTTGGTATAGTTGTGTTTGTTTTTATACAATAAAAATTAAGATTACTGCATTATCATCATCAGCTCATTATACGTTCCCACCGAGAGGCACGAGCCTACCCGTAAAGGGTATAGGTCTTAGTCGTCCACGCCCGCCCAGTGCGGATTGGCCAACTTCAGGAAAAACCTTTAAATTTCGTAGGTTTACTCACGATGTTTTTCTTCACCGTAAGAGCGTCGGATAAACGTACATATAATTTCGAAAATTCGAAAAGACAATTGGTACTTAGTGGGATTTGAATCTGCATCCTCCAGATCGGAGAGAAGATTTGAGCCACCGACGCTCTACGATTATTAACAGCGAAGTAATTTAATATTTATTGTACTAAAGGCCACTACAAAACATTGCCATTTTATATCAAACCTGTAGGGAGCTTGTCGATTTGATCACAAGCTATTAATTAAGCGGGACATCTCTGCCTGTTACACAAAGGGTAGTATAAATTAATTCAATTGTTATTTTAATTTTGTATTTCAATTGTTCAAGCGTCGTACCTTCGCACTATTGAACTGCTACACGTTAATGAGCGTATATTTTTGAGAAGTCTTTTTAGACATTGAAATCCATACAAAATACTATGATAAGTGACGTATGAGAAAGTAGTTTCCACTTCAGAATTTGTCTGCTCCAACAGCTATCGGTCCTGTGAAGAACATTGAAAAAGTTGTCTTGATAAATATAGACGTTCCTTGATTCTCTCTGATGGTTAACAATGGATTGCATACAGATCTGAGTTGATCAACATTCCAGATTCCTGCTGCAGTGTTCTGGGAATGGTCCAAAATACATTTGCGTCCACGTAACGAAAGCGAAGCGTAGGCTGACCCCCAACAGATGGACGGATGACGAGGTTANCCTGAGCAGTAAGAACATTTGGTGCCATGAATATGTCTGTTTGTATTATCTGGTGATTTCTATGTATAATATGTATGTATTTACAAAAAATACATAAATGATTATGTCAAAGTCAAAGTCCATTATCAATAATTATTACGAAAAGCACTTTAAAAAATACACAAATATACAATAAAACACATTGAAAATACTAAATTAAAGCATAATAAATAATTGTGAAAATAAAATCGGTTGATAAGTACTCATATTACAGGCTTAACAGTTATTTTATTCTTTAACAGTAAATTCTTAGTTTGTGACTAGATAGCGCTGTGTGAATGTCAGTGGATATTTTTTAATTTAGATAGTATTTAGACAAACATGGTAGCTAATTTTACGTTGAATACTATACTTAGTATTAATTGTCTAAGTTGTTTTTAATATATCCCCATATAATCACAAAAATATCTTTATATCTATGAAACTTGCATGTTAACAAAGAAAAATCCACACCTGTTTTCCACTTTATCAGATGGTCAAATAAAAAAAAAGCAGACGACATGCACATACGTTAAGTGCCCCGGTTACTAAAACCGCTTTAAAAGGGAAAAGTTTTTATTGTTTGGCACCTAGAATTTATAACAAGTTACCTAAAACAATAAAAGACGCCAACTTTGAAATATTAAAGAATAAACTTTTTGATTTTCTAGTCAATAAAGCATATTATAGTGTTACTGAACTTTTAAATGTAAAATTAATTTAATATGATTATTATTATTGTCAAAATTGCGACTCGACACCTAACTTATTATTACATTATTTTAGATGTTTATATTAATTTAAAAATTATGTAATGTTGACTAAGTATATGATTGTTAAAATTAATGTTTTTTTTTAACTGACACCCTGTTTGACATTGATATTGTATTGTATTCACTCATTATGAAATTTTGGATTATTTTAAACCTATCTTGACATATTTATATATTTGTATGCCATCAGAGGCAAGACATAGTGATACTATTGTATAATTGTTTCACCTTGAGTGTACCTATGTTTAACAAATAAATTGAATTGAATAAATAAATGCATCATTCTTCAATCAAAATGGTAGAGATGAAACTAAAATGTAATTTTATTTATTTTACCTAACCCATTAATTAGAGGTCGTAGGGAATCCTTAGCAAGAGGCAAGTTTACATAGGCTCGTAATATGATGAAAGTCCTATTGAACTAGCGTGACATAATACATGTACTTATAGCTCTTTACTCAACCAAAACCACATGCGAACCTCGACGACTGCCTTTTGAGCCAAAATCATGTCGCCGAATCTAATTACCGTGGGCCCTTAAACTCAAGCCTTGTACCCAACCCTTGGCTAGTGTAGTTGAAGCTTTAGAGAAAATCCGATATTACCAATGATTAAATCTGTACCTTCTGATATGTACGTCAACAGGCCAAACCACCGAAGCGCTTTTTTTTTTCAAGCATCAAAATTCATATTTTTAGATTAGTATTTGAATTGATTTTTAAAGTATTTTTGTTTATTTTTTGACGTGCATTTAACAGGATGATGTAATTTGCCAAAATTATTGTTCTTGTGAATATTGTAACAAAACTCTTGAGAATAACTGTAGAGTTTCTTTTGGTCTCTTATCGAATATCTAACTTATTCCTGAACCGGTGGTAGTTTCATAAAAAACTAAGTAATAATTGACGATTCAAAAGAGTTTGTATAAGATATTTCGAGTTTGACGAATGCGTTGTAGAAACGGTTCTATTATTGTAGTTGATAAAGAACTATTGAATTTTTTAAAGTGATTATCTTCCTGATGTAAATAAAGGTTACATTACGTTTTGATTTTTACCGGAAAAATCCCGGTACCGATATAAGCCCTCTCTAACTCTTGAATGCTCTTCAACACCAAACGTACACCTTAATTTGCACGTTAGAGTAACAAGTACTCTCAACACTCTAAACTTGAGACCCTTTGCGCGATTAAGGGTCCAAGGAGCGTCGTTTACGATATAAGAGTTTTTTTTTATGTCGAATTAAATGAATATATAAACTAGTTGATATCAACTACAACTTGGTTTGCTATATAGCAGAGGAATAGTAGCAAAAAAACACTGCTTACTTTCATATTCTTTTAAATACTTCTCTAAAGAAACCTGTAATCGTAATGAAAATTAATTACTATGTCTATATATCCTCGTTTACGAATAAATGCATAGACCATTTCATAGTGTTTGGGATCGACCCTTGTTTTAAAAGATATAATAGCAACTTTAAGTTTAAGTTTTTCATTAAAAATACTCTAAACAAACCTAGGGTAAAATCCCATTGAAAAAAATCTTCATAGTCTGCTAATGAAGTAGTATTTCCAATGCCTAGTAAACACCATCATTATCTTCATCATAGCAACCTCATTATACAAAACATGCCTTACACATGCCTCCTCTAATAACGTTCACTCCTACCAGTCTTAAGCTATCTAAATCTTAAAAATCTATTACATACTAGCTGATTGCCGCGATATTATCCGCGTAATGAGATATTCTCTCGAAGTAAAACATAACTTAAAATTATTTCGTTAAGTCAAACGATGCGCGGTAAATCATTGCTTTACTTTTCCAATTAAAAAGTAATGTCTAAAATAAAAGTAGCCTATGTTTTTCCTTACCACATCAGCTATCTGCCAAAAGAAGTCCCGGCCAAATCCATCTAGCCGTTTCAGAAATTACCCGGATCACAAAAACAGACAAAAATAAAAAGCTTTTCAAAAATGAAAGTACTCGTAGCCAAATTTTCCTTATTACATCAGCTACCTGCCAAAAAGTCCCGTCCAAATCGGTACAGTCATTTCAAAGATAGCCCGGAACAAACAGACACACAGACGGACAGACAGATTTATTAGATGTAGAAAGTTTCAGATTATGGGAGTAAAAGTTATTACAGGAGGTGTGTGTTAAGCAGTGTACATAACAAGGTTGATGCACTCGTTATTTGACAACGGATTCATAATATACACATAGCTAACTGCTGATTACTTAGTGGTTATTACTTAGAGAACGGGATCTTGTTAAATTATAACGCAATTGTAACATGAGTACATATATATTATGTTAAGTGGATTTATGTTGGTGAACGAAAACGTGTTTCGTAAATATATTAACAATATAATAGTATGTATAAAAATATTAAAACAGTTTCCACAAGACATGTTTATTTTTTCACACTTTATAAGGTAATCCATGAACTGCATGATTACAATCAGTATTTATACCCTTTAATCAGAAGTCAACATTATAACTACTAAATAATCAACAAGAGTATTCATAAAGAACTGCCACAGCACCATTTCCGCATGTCCTGCACCAGTTAAATAAATGTTCTATTGAGACTATTACATTTCGATACAATTGATACAAAACATTTTAATACAAGCATAATCCATTTGACAACTTCGTTTAATAAATACAGTAATTTCATTAAATATACTAGTAGTTGATACTGACCTGAAGCTTAAAGGCCAACTATTAACTTTGTCTACAAATCAAAGATGGCGACACTGTCAAATGTCATTATTTGAACATATTTACGTAAATACATTAGACAATTTATACGTTCCAATATTAATGACTAACAATGTATTCACACTTCAATGATTCTTCTTAAAAATAACAAATATTAATTGTTATCACATATTAAATAAGTAGTCTTTAGATAAGGTTTCTGAAAACAATAACTGTAACTTACTATTGCTACAAAAAAGTCGCATCTAAATAGTTATTTCATAAATAGTTAATTGGAACCAGATTCCACTATGTTTTGCATGAACTGTCTGTATTAAACGAACTAAAGTTACCGACATAATCGCCCGCCGGATCAGCAAGTTGAAGTGTCTCGCAGAACCGATGGCCGTTGGAGCAGACGAGTTCTGGAGTGGAGACCGCGTCCAGGCAAGCATAGCATAGGACGCCCGCTCCGGCTCGATGGATCGACGACTTGCGAAAGGTCGCTGGTGGAGGCTGGATGAGAAAAGCGGATATCTGGCGCAAAATGGGAGACCTATGTCCAGCAGTGGATTACGATAGGTTGAAGGGAGGGAGAGAGACAGACAAACAAAAGTATAATACAATTATTATTGCCTACATTAAGTACCTAAGCTGTTCTTGTTGACTGAAAATTTAAAATCCTTACCCATTTATATAAAAAGCTTTAAAATTTCCAACGTTCAACAAAATCTTTTTGAATCTTTCGACAATGCATCGCAGACCCCTCTTTTCCTAACTAAGGTAATTTATTTTAAAAAACCACCTTTCTATCGTCGAATCACTTGATATCTGCTGCCGGAACATCGCGTTTTCCTAATTTTTGCTATTTGAAATGCTTTGTTAAAAATATGGAAAACCTTTTTTTACTATAATGACCCTAATTAATAAAAATATTCTTCTTTAACGTTTCATTCCGTTTCAGTTTTTTTAACAGTTAAACAGAGTGATATAATTAATATCGATTGCCTACCTAACTAATATCAGTTCAAGATGTGTTTTAAAAGTGAGATGTTACCGGCAGCCCAGTAACGTTTTCTGCTTCAACGGCAATCTGTCCTAAGAGCTATCATATCAGCTCATTATACGTCTTCATCATGGGGCACGCTCCTAGCTGTATAGGATATATAGTCCTTAGTCCTCCTCGCGGGACCAGTGCGGCCGACTTCACGCACAACCATTTAATCTCTTCGCAGGCGTGCGCAGGTTTCCTCACGATGTTTTCCTAAACCGTAAGAGCGTCAGATAAAATACAACTCTGAAAATTCGAAAAGCCTTTATTACGTAGCGGGTTTTGCAACTGCAATATCCAGATTGCAAGGCAACAGTTCACATCAATGAGCCACCGACTGACTATGATATGTGTCGACTTACGGCTACTTCAGGTTGATGATCTTTAATCTTCAGCAAGCAATGTCAATAATTTTTGTCTCACCACTAAAATCGAAAGTTATGATTATATTCCAATACATGTTAAGAGCCAAACATTTAATTTTTGACATTTAAATAATTCGGGTTTAAATAGAATTTTTATAACAATAATAAATATTCACAAACATTCAGGCTGGGCTAGATGAGCCCCAAACTAAGCATTAGCCTGTAATATGGATACTTAACAACTGATAAGAGTATATGTTTTTGTAAAAACATACATATGTTACATTTTATGCATAAATGGTTGTAATGTCAGGGGATCGAACGCGGAACCCTTGGTGAAATAGCCGACGTCTCAACCATTCAACCAGATGGGTCGTCAAAAATATTTTATCTATATTTTATATGCTTATTCATACTATCCTTACCATATCCTCGTGGGTAATATAAATTCATAATTCTGCAAGAACTTCTCACATTTTACAGCGAACGTCATAATAAACGTGTGTATCACACATGCACAAAACAATTGTCAGCTTGATTACATAGTCCGTGTCGCAACCAACAGTAGGAGATGAAATGCGAAAAATTAAAGGTGTCAAGAGAATAACGGACATTCCCATGCAAAAGCATCGAGTTTTGTTCAGTTTTACGCGAAGGACATAAATCTTGTTGGGCTGACAACCCACCAGGTGCACCCCACTTTCAACTCTGAATACAAATGATAATGAACCCAGAGCGAAACCGGTCGAGGCTGTGCACGCACTGGCTTTTAAAAGTGCCGCGGACTGATTCCAGAAAAATTGACTACTGTCTTTATTATTCATAAATAATAATTTATGAATATATTTTATAAAAAAATAAATAAATATGTATTAACGCCGACAGAGCACAATCTAGCTCTATATAAAGCGAGGAGCTCGTAGTTAGGGTACTAAACAACTGATAAATATTCTCATTATATAAGCATAGAGACACCCAGACCATTACAAACAGATATGTTCATACATACAAATGTTTGTACTGCCCGGGGTTCGAACCCGGAACCCTTGGTGTAGTAGCCGACGTGTCGACCATTACACGAAATGGGTCGTCATTTATTCTATAATCTTTTCATAGTTTGCGACCGGATTCTAAAATTTACGTCACAAGAGAGCTTCAATGGCTTTAATGGTAAGGCGTTTCTTACTTCCTTTCAATAGTTGCCGTTATAGTAATAAGTAAATGAAAAATATAATTATTATCTCTAGTAGTGCAGCTGCCAAAAGTAGAGTTTATGGCATAACATTTAATTACTGAATTTCCCTAATTCCAGAAGTGCAAACTAAACTAAAGACATAAAGTTTTCATCATCATCATCAGCTCATAAACGTACTCACAGAGGGACACTAGTCTACCGTAATGGATGATTACGCAGGTCCATTGAGGATTGGCTGACTTCAAGCACAACCTTTGAATCTGATAAACGTAAATATAATTTCAAAAATTGGAAAAGATCTTGTTTGTAAAATTGGAAGGCAACAGCCTACACCAATAGGCTACTAATGCACTAAAACTTTTAGTCACTTGCTAATTTGACATTGTACCCATTTGGTACAATATCCGTAAAAAAATCTAGGAAAAATTAAGCAAAATATAATAAAATGAAATGAAAAGTGTTTATTCAGTTTAGGTCCTTACAGAATACTTATGAATGTCAAATGAAACTACCACTATACATATACAAATGATTATCAAGTTAATTCAAAAATCGTGTACACAGTGCGTACACTCGGTTTCGTGTTTATATTAATGTCTTTTGGGAAACGAAAATATATCCTAATGAAGTGTCATGCGTCGCATTCAGATGAGTTCGCTGCCTGAATGAGACGTGATAACGAAAGCAATATCGCAATAATTACGTTTATTGTTTCTATGGGACATTTTGGACGCGCTGATGAACTGGG
This sequence comes from Leucinodes orbonalis, assembly GCA_019425675.1. Classification (NCBI taxonomy): domain Eukaryota; kingdom Metazoa; phylum Arthropoda; class Insecta; order Lepidoptera; family Crambidae; genus Leucinodes; species Leucinodes orbonalis. The sequence continues at coordinate 99,027 of PQWD01003590.1, read as the reverse complement.
TTGCCATCTCCAGGGTACCATTGTTTTGCAGCAAATTGTAAATTCAAATAGTGTATGCTATTAATATATGAATATAAATGTATGAAATTTCATCATCATCATCTCTTCATCCTATTGCAGTCCACTGCTGGACATTGGTCTCCGGACCTCCGCTTTTTTCATCCAGCCTCTACCAGCGACCTTTCGCAAGACGTCAGTCCATCGGTCCGGGCGTCCTACGCTACGCTTGCCGCGTCGCGGTCTCCACTCCAGAACACGCCTGCCAACGGCCATCGGTTCTGCGACATACGTGACCAGCCACTGCCACTTCAACTATCGTATTCGTGTAATCATCATTACATCCTAAATGACTACTGCCAAACGAAGGCCTCCCCCTAATGACCTCGATGCGTACCGATCTCTAGTAATGTCATCCGCCTGCTCACGCCACCTTGACCAGGTTAGTATAAAGTTACTGCACACAAGAGCAGTTAGATAATTCTGTACTACGGAGGACAGGTAAAGACGTATTTCCCGGTTGCAATATTCGGATGGTAGCATTCAATACCGGATGGTGGCACTCGTGCTCCATCCCCCATAGCTGTGCTATGCGAGTCCTGCCTATGTCCTGCATAAAGTTAAAGTCAAAATCCATCTATTTAATTTAGGATTACAAAAAGCACTTATGAACGTCAAATACAAAAAAAACATAATTTATTAAATTAAATTATTTAACTAAAACAAATTTGAATATTGATAATTGAAAAAAAGCGCTTTAGTGAATTTGGCCTGCTGAGTAAGAAGCACCCAAAAAACTCAATAGTAAGCCATTATGTTACAAAAAAACAATGATTTTCATATTTTATAGATTTAATCATCAGCCTACAAGATCCCTCTGCATGGACAGACTTTCCCGCACAGCATGGCTATGGGAAGTTTGGGCTGTAATGCACCACGCGTACCCAGTGCGAATCGTTGAGATCATATTTTAATGAAAAATAAAAACGGCAAACAAAAAATGAGTACGGGGACCGTGTAGGTTTTTCCTTTTTAATAACAATTTATTTCCTACCTGGCGTGTAATTCAAAGGATGTAGTACATTACTCAATCGCAGGCACCACAGTGCTCTAAGATGAAAACAATAGTCGATAAACAACATTATGAAGGCAGAAATACAAACATGTTACAAATATACTGTCTGTCAGGGGCAGGTGAATTTCACCCACTCTTGTTGTTTGCGTTACACGATTTTAAACTTTAGTTGCTAAATAATAATGTCCACAAGCTTTGCTTGGAGGAGAAAACATTAATTTGTTTGATAAAAGGTGGGCAAGCCCCTTTTGATTTGTAGCCATGAAGAAGACAACTTTCTTTATGGTTTCCTCAAAGCACAAAGGAATAATGTTTGTGCATTCTGAAATGTTGTGCAACACGTTATGCTTTATGTTTTAAAAAAGTTTAAGATAATTTTGTAAGCAAATTTATTTGCAGGACTTGTCCTGAATAAGAATACTTGTATTCTTATCTTGAAAAGCAGTGTAATCAAAAGACATTTTTGAATGTCTAAAAATATAAGAGCGTCGGTGGCTCAATGGTGTGGACTGTCGCTTTCCTACCGGGAGGACTGAGGTTCAAATCCCGACACGTACTAATGTGTTTTCGAATTTTCGAAAATATATGTACGTTATCCGACGATCTTACGGTGAAGGAGAACATCGTGAGGAAACCTTCATGCACGCCTACGAAGAGATTCGAAGGTTGTGTTTCACACACAACCTTCGAATCTCTTCTAGTCGTCCAATCCGCACTGGGCCCGCATGGACGACTAAGGCCTAATCACCCTATACGGGTGATTGCCCCTACGTGCCCTCGGTGGGATGTTAATGAGCTGATGATGATGAAAAATATAAGAAATAAATTTGTAGTGGTGTGTGGTTTAGAAGTTGACTATTACATCAAAGGTAACGGGATCGAGACCAGTGCAGTAAAAATATAAAAATAAATGTGTGCAAAAACATGTCTGTTTGTATAAATCTGGATGTTTTTATGTATACCTAATTACTTATATACTAACAAAAAGTGTATGATTATTTTGAGTATCGGTGGCTCTTTGGTGTGGGCTTTAAGTTGCTTACCGATCCGAAAGGTGTAGGTTTTTTCCAAACAATGAACTTGTTCTCTATATCTCTCGGCAATACCATAAGCAAAGATTTAAGGCCTACTGTAGAACACTATGCTCGAAGCATAAGATTTTAAGGGTTGAATGGTACCTGCGTTCCCCACTTCACCGAGAAGTTATATTATAATCAATATTTAAGTGTGCCAATAAACAGTTAAACATAAAATGTGTGATATCCTGGCTATGTAACTAGTAAACTGTATTTTGGACTGCCACTGTCTCCCAATCGGTATGTTGAGTCAGTACTTGATAGCGAAAATTTGATACGAAAAAAAATCGTTTTCATTAATAAAACTGGTAAATGGTTGTAAATAAAAATATCCCGGAATGAATACTATTTGGATAGTTTTCGCAATTTGTATCACTTTCATCCATATCACGAGTCATTTTCAGCATCTTGGGTTCTAAGGAAGGAATTGTGATGAGTCTATCATGGAGTTCCAATGTGTTCGATGAGTTTCTATGTAGATCCTGTCAAAATATTGACCATGTTAAGTCTCTTCTATTGCGATTCCACAAACAAAGGTTAAGAAATATCAGATTATTGTCGCACATTTTTTCGAACTTAATGACTGCCATTATTTGGCAGATATGTCTCAAATGTGTGAGCAAAACTCTGTACACGATCAGTCTTAAAACCCTTCAATTACCACCATATTACTCGTCAAGAAATTCATTTCAGTAATAATATAAATAAGGAAACATTTAAACATAAGTATCTGATTGTATCATCTTAATTATTAAAGAAAAGACTTTAAAGTTTAACGCACTTAGAATTGGACTTTTTTCTTCTACCCGTTCTACAGCAAATTCCCAGGCAATGAAGGCTTAATTAAAAACTATGAAACAGAAACTACAGTTACTGTTATCGACGAAACAATCAAACAATTAACAGTAACAAGCGATAACGTAGAGACGTCTCATCCATTAGTGGACACCGTAAGTACACTCAGAGTATTGGAATAACTTGTTTGTGTAAGTAATCCTCTCAGATTATTTACTAAGATAACGATTACTTTGAGAGAATTAATATCTTTTAAAAGATAAACCTATATATTACATGCCATTTGATGTTAATATTTCTTGGCCCTTCTCTTTCAATGTATATTAATATTAACTCTAAAGAGAGTATAATCCATGTCATTCTTTATACATCTAAATAATCAAAATGATTGTTTGTGTCATGAATTAAACTCTCCTTGGACGCAAAGTGGAAATTAAAGCTAGATTTTTCAAATATTTTGTTACTAAAATTTTTTCTTAAGTGGTTTTGCTTAACGTGGCCTTTAAAGCACAGAATCATCTTACTTTTCAGACATTCAGGTGATTCAGCCTGGGATTTTGACATCATAAAAAATCCACCAAATGACTTTTAATCCGCCTTCTTCCCGCAGAATTCGAACTTAAGAGGATCACAAACAAATTTCAAAGCTTAGACCACTTGACTACAGAGGCAAAAATAGAATACGGTCATAAAATTCCTGAACTGAGCTAATTCCTTTTACCAAAAGTAAATAGCGTCGTGAATACCAACGAACGTCAAACGACGTGCTAAATTGCAACTTTAACACTAATGCAATGCAAATTAGACGCTAAC